>JBBPFQ010869575.1:0-12056 GCA_037974815.1 Kaempferia elegans
ACTACACCAATTGATGAGATGGTGTTATTGGATTTTTTTTGTCTTCCACTATTCAATTACCGTAAAGGAGCATAAAAGGATGTGTGTGTACATATTTCATAATACAGATTTTATTTTAACATATTAATTCTGACATCATAGTGGGAATACAAAATTTGTGTTTTGAATTATGTAGTTGACCGCAACTAATAGGATAAGACTTTGTTGTTGTCGTCACTATGTATGCAATCAAATAATGTATTTTCTTACTATGTTTTATTATGTATAATTTTTATAGGACCTTAAAACTTTTACACCATGTAACTAGTTATTATTCTGAGATTATCACCTCCTTGGAGAAAATCACATATCCGTGTTCTTTGAGCAAGTTATTACAAGAAAATGTTATCGGGATTCGATATTCTATTGTAAATTTAGTACAGCTAATATCTTAGATTATTAATGTAAACGAATAACATTGGAGTTAATTCTTGTGGGTTTGTGTACGTGTGTGGTTTTAGTGACTCAGATCAATAATTAATTTCCTACCTTTGTGACACAAAATATCTACATTTCTGATTTTTTTTATATGCCATTGAGTGTATAATTACTGGGTTTCCTTCCTATGTTATTTACTTCAGTATGTCAATGGTACTTTCTTTTGTCCTCATAAACCTGCTCTTTCCATGTAGATTGTAGACAAAATGCAGTGGTATGTTCAGGATGGTGATACGGTAAGTTTCTTGTTGGCCGTTGTAGTTATGAAAACAGTATTTTGTTAACTCTTTATTTACCTTTATTTCATTCAGAAAGATGTAATCAATCTTGAAGTTAGCTAATGGATTTGAGCAAGATTTTGGGAAGTAGTTCTGCTAATTTTATATGTTGGTGGCTTAAATTTTACTCTAGAATTGTCAATGTAGTGACACGTTGTATAGGTTGTTATCACATGCTCATAGAAGGAGAGATCCACCACCTTGGAATGGTTACATTTGGATAATTTTACTTCTCTACTTTAGTATGACTATACTTTTGATGTGGGTTCCCTTCATGGGGAAGGTTATCATGCCGTTGTTGCAACTTGGCATAAGAACTGTTATTAATAGAACCTATACATAGGGGAAACAAGTAATTAAGTAATGAGTAAAATAGCTCAGTAAGTTATGATAAACTAGTCTAGCACTCCTATAGATTAGTTAAATGAAAACTTTTTAAATGCATGAAATTATCATCATATGCTTCTTCAGTCGAATGGGCTGTAAAATCTTCTTAGAAAGAAATACATCGCGAATATAGTGACAACCTGGCTACATCAACCAGGCTGTCATGGACCCCCGATTCTAGCATGGCCTGTGGGATTTCTCCCCTCCTAGACAACTTTCCCTTGAGCTAGGCTCTTATTTTGTAGGCTTTATGGAGGCGTAATTTTTAAGGATACACTGATAGGAATTTTAAAATAAAACTGAATCAGACTGTAATATGTACACTTTGCTTGTATGACTCCATCTGTTGAAGTTTCTGCTGTGTATAAAGTATATTCTTTTTACCTTTAGTTTATTTTGTTTTATGAGAAGATGATCTTCCCTATAATCCTTGTCCTTCTAGCTACAGTTGAAAATTGTGAAGACTAATATGGATTGCCGTTCTGATGGCTTAATTTATTATTGCAGCTTAGAATGATAGATTCCCTCCTAAAACAAGTCACCTCTTGAATGTGTATGTTTATCTCCAGGTGGTTGATTTCTGCTGTGGTGCTAACGATTTCAGCATTTTAATGAAAGAAAAACTTGATTCTGCTGGAAAGAAATGCAATTTCAAGAACTATGATATCATACAACCGAAGGTAAGAAGTGGAAAATAAAAGTCTTATTCAGTTTTCTTTTTTGATCTTTGTAATATGTACTTGTTCTGATATTTATCCTACCCATGTTTATCGATAATTGTAGGCATGCTACTTCATGTTTTATTCCTCAGATCTCAAAGATTTCTTTGAGAAATCTCTGCTTTCATAAACTATATTAATTACGGGTCCAAAATATATCTTTGCTAAATGTTGTATATTCTGCATTTTCATTTTTTAGTTAAAGAACATTCATCAATTTTAATATTTGTTTGATGCAGCAAGTTATTTGTAATCTGTGCAAAAGGTTATGTAGCTTGAGAAATTGTTTTGGCATAGGTCTAGTTACCACTTCACGCAACTAGATTAGGTTTAAAGTCAGGTTTTATTGTACAATCCCAAGATGGAGAAATCCATGGAATGCATCTTACAAAAATAGATAGATTTTCTTATTTGCCCACACTTGCATGTCCACATGCTATGTGTGTTGGTAATTTGCCTTTAGCAGTGCTGATGGAGAAATAATTTTCTTTTTTGGATATTACAGGAGTACCATTAACGTATTACAGCTTATATGTCACATTAGAAATATAGAAGTCACTCAGTAGCTTACATCTATCAGAATAAAAAAATTGAAATTTAACCTTCAGACTTACTATGCATAATAATAAAGAAGCTATGTGAGACCCAACCAGCCAACTAGTGGGTCTATTAACATCAGAACTTACTGAATTGTGATGAACTAGAAAGAATGTATGGTTCATTGAGAATCATTATTCTGTTCTTCAGAAGTTATGGTTCATTGAGCTATGGTTCATTGAAAATTTTCGTAATCTAATCGATCACAATTAAGATTCTTTTACCTTGCACAAAATTCCAGCATACATTGTTTTCTAGTTTGGAGTAACATTTAGAATTGTGCTGCTGCCCATTCTAAACCTTGGTGACCTCATAGTTCAAGGCATTTGTTTGATTGGCTTGCACTGAGTCATGGAAATAAGCTCTTTGCTTGGAGAGAGGAGATTGTTTTTGCAATAGACGAGACTAGTTTAGATTGAATGCAATTTAAAAATGCCTTGTTTGGATTAATTTGGTTAGGAATGGATACAGAAACACTTCTTAAGTAAATATTACAAAAGTAGATTCTTCTCTTTCATTTTCTTTATGTAGTGGAATCGTTTGGCTACTTGAATATCTATTCGTATAAATATGAATGTACGACTTTGCTATGTTATGTTTCTTGTACGACTTACTAATGATGTTTGTTTTTCACAGAATGATTTCAACTTTGAAAGAAGAGACTGGATGACTGTGAAACCACATGAATTGCCGACTGGATCAAAATTGGTAAGATATTTCACAAGTTTAGAAGAATATAATTATGTTTTTGTAATTAAAAGAAAACTATTACACCACTTTTAGGATTTGACCAAATACCCAATAAATAAATACTTCATTTGGGAACTAGCACTCTCTCAAGTTGGAGTATAGTTATTATCTATGTCCAACTTGTTAAAAACTAATGGAAAAATAAACTGACATAACAATGGAAAATTATTGTAATGGTCGAGGGTTTTCATGATGCAATGATCTAGACTTCAAAAGAGTTGATTGCCAGACATGATGAAAAATCTTCTTGAATTTATATCTTCTTGCTTTATTTACTCAAATTAAGGATTCTCTAGGATTCTGAAGTTTTTATAGACAAAGTGATAACTTGTGAAGGGTTGCAAGAAAAATATTTATCTTTGTGATGGGGTTAATATTGTTGGAAAATTATTACCCAAGAGAATGAGGATGATGCTAGAAGAGAGACATTGACAATAAGAGAGATTAATAATAAAGGTATTTAAGATAAAAATAACATTGGAGTTTCAACAGCTACTCTAAGTAGTGGTGGGTAAAAAATTAGACATATCCAGCCTTAATTGAATAAAAAAAGAACCAAACTGAATCAAAACTTAGGTTTTCTTGGGTCTTAACGGTGTTTTGTTTGGATTTTGAAGATGTGAAATATATTTTGGCTTTGAGTTAGGTCATTTGGTTTTTATATAAAACCAGAAGAAACTGAGTCAAGCCAGTTTAGTTATTTATGCAATTATTCATATGATTATATAATTATATATTATATAGTTATTACTTATAAAGTGGTAATGAAGACAAAAATAGTAATAAATATCTGTTCGTTAATTGTTTTTTATCCTCACCATAAAGTGACAATTTTATAAAACCTAAAATTCCCAAAAGAAAACGTTCATAAAATCTGGAAATTTCAGAAACCTGAAAAGGCTGAAATCAGAACCCTCTTGAATATTTTTGGTTAGGAGTTTTTTGTTATAAAATCAGGTCTGTGCTCTGGTTCATGCATTTTTTATACTCGAAATGAAACTGGTTCTGGTCCAAGAAGCTCACTATCCTTTTGTAGTGAGTCGATTGAGGCTATTTGCGCACATGAAGGGTTCACTGTCAGCATCACTTTGGTGGCGGTCCAACTTGATGTTGGCCCTTAGTTCCTTTCCTATAGAGTGTGTAAGATTGTGACAATCAATCATATGGAGTGTTGGATTAGAAGTTATCATGAAGGAACAGGTAGCTATTGTAAGTTGAGATGTGCATGCTAATCTAAGGCAAAGATGAGCTTGTGGTTAGGGCACAGGAAGTAGCGTGGTTGCAGTAGGGTTGTAGGGGCTGTTTTGAGTTCTCAATCAGATATGTAGCTGTTCCCTGTTGACAAAGTGCATAAACACCATGATTGCTAGGCTTACCCTGAGTTTGTGGCCTAGTGCAATGGTCATACGAATAAGTTTGTGCTTGAGAGGGAGGTGCTAAATCGGCTTCATGGTGTTTGCTAAATTAGCTAACTGAGAGGGTAGAAAGGATACTTTTTCATTGTTGAAGGAAAAGGGGAGTGAGAAAGAGTGACTGTTGGGGGAAAAAAAGTGGAGAAGGGAGAAGTCTGGATTTTGAAGAGGGGAAGGGAGGTATGTCGTCATATCAAACTCACATGTGCCCCTCTTAGAGCATCCACATCAGATTCCCTATCCAAAATTTAAAATTTAGGATAGAAGAACTACTTTATTGAATTTGGATATCCACTTTTCACTACACAACACGTTAACTTCTCTATAATTTACCGTATCTTTATTTTTTCTCTCTCCCTATATAATATCTAATTTTCATTATCCAATCCATTTCCTTTATGTTTTCTCTCTCCCAAATTAAATGATATTTTAATGTTTAGTCAATGGATTTCATTTCGTAAATTTAAAATACTATTCATGAAATCTAAATTTAGGGAATAGATAGGGTAGCTGATGTAAAGATTTTTTTACGTAAATGCAAAAATTAAGGTAAATTCTGTGTTTAGGGAAGCTCTTAAAGCATTGAGAAGATTTTCCTAAACCTAGAAGAGTACTTATTCTCATACTAAGTGAGAGGATAACTTACTGTTGTTGTAATAATAAAAGAATTATCAAATAATAATGTTATAATACCCAAAGTAAATACTCATTAAAAACACATCATATGTCTATCGAGTATAGCAACATATACTTCAAATTTCAGCAAAAGCTGCATTACTTTCCATTTGTTAAGTTACTTAAATCTTTGAAACAGATCATGGGTCTCAACCCCCCTTTTGGTGTTAAAGCAGCTCTTGCCAATAAGTTCATAGATCATGCACTAAAGTTCAAGCCGAAGCTGATTATTCTTATAGTTCCGAAGGAGACTGAAAGGTACATTTGTTAATGGGCAAAAATCAGAAAGGAACCTTTATTTTCGTTATTGTTAAAAGGGCACTACATATTGAAAATATATCAGAAGGGCATCCCATCCCCTTTTATCATCCAAAATATCCTTGTTCCAGCATTGTTGTAGCGGTGTTGGCTAAAACTGCTACCAGCAATTTTGGTCAAACTGTTGTACACTGTTTTACGTAGGTCAAAACTGATGCAACACGTAACAGTTTTGACTAAATTTGCTACAAGAATAAACTGTGAGCAATTTTGACCAAGTTGAAATAAGTGTATTATTGATATAACAATGTTGCACGTGTAGTGATTTTGACTAAATTAAAGTAATTTTGCTCTACACTGTAGTAGTTTTGACCAAACGTGCTAAAATAGTGCTGGAATAATGCCCATATTGGAATGAAATATAGGATGAAACACCCTTCTGATGTTATTTTGAAATAGGGCTGCCCTTTTGATTTTTGCCCATCTTTAATCCTTATTATCTTGTTTCAACTTTTACTTTGTTGGTATCATCTTCTTTCTGTGTATTATTCATTTTTATATTATTCTTGGAGTAAATTTCTGTTGTAATGTTTCTTTTTCTCCTTATTAACAGACTTGATAAGAAACAAAGTAAATATGATTTAATATGGGAAGATAGTCAGAGTCTCTCAGGCAAGGTATGTAGACATCTGGATTATCTGATGTAAAGCATGAGAATGCCTTTTATGACCTGAGTATTGAATCTAATCTTTTTTCTTCAGTCATTCTACTTACCCGGCTCTGTAGATGTGAATGATAATCAAATAGAACAATGGAATTTGAGTCCACCTCCATTGTATCTGTGGAGCCGCGACGATTGGACAGTGAAGCACAAAAGAATAGCTGCACGCCAGGGACACATTGACGAAGACCAGGGGCCTCCAATCGGAAAAGGAATTTTATCAGAGAAGCCAGTATATAGTCTTCCAGCAGAGGACCATAAGGAAGCTGAAATTTTGGTGACGGATGCCACTTTAGAAGAGAAAAAAGCTATAGAAGAAAACCATAAAAGCTCTGATAGTACCAAGAGAAAGATCTCTCCCGGACATGCTAGCCCTGTTTCTCATAAAAGGAGAAGAAAGAAAAAGGGTCGGGTGCAGGAAGAGAGGAAGAAGGATGTTGAGTTATCGGACATGAGCATCTCACCTGATCAGAATATAAATATGCCAAGTCATGTTCCATTAGAACCATCAAGTGTAGCTCCACAGGAAAGAGACGCACATTTTACTTCTGGAACAGAATTTGCTCTTAAAGCGGGAGGTAATGACATTTCCGAAAATATTGTGAACGACAACATTAATGATATTGCTAGGAAGTACACATCCCCAGCAGCCGGAGAAAATATGTTCAATCGCAATCAACATAGCCGGCAAAGTGGTGGGGTTGGTAAATACGATTATGGAGCTCAAACCGTAGAAATACGGCCAACACATCATGATCATAGAGACCCCCTGAGTATGAATACTTATTTCAATGAGATTCACAGGTATGGTAAGTCATCCGAGTCTGATATACGGGCACAGATAAGGTTATATGGTTCCCAAGATCAGAGTGAATGGTTGCAGAGAGATAGAAACTCCATGGTTGTTTCAGATGCAGGTTTCGGACGTTCGCATCTATACACTCCCCCTTCCTATGGCCAATTCACAGGTGGCCCTGCGTCATCAGTAATGGATCGGTATGCGCCGCATCTTGATATGACAAACTATGCAAGGCCCATTAGTCGGGTCCCGTTTGGCCAGTTTCCTGGAATAAGTGACCCATATGACTACAACATCCATGGAGCAACGAGGGACCATGCTAACTTCCCTGGATTTCCACCTGGACCACATTCATTTTCCTCAGGTCGAGGCAATTCTGGTGGTTGGATAGACTAATCACAGAAGTTTTAACAGATGCTGTTCGTTGTACAGTGCCGACAAAAAAGAGACTGGTATCCATGGTTGTCTGCAAGATCCACTGCACTTTCTTGCTCTTTTAATATATCAGAGGAGTTGTAGTTGTGCTTCATCTCTTCCAACTTGGACAAAATGCCTTAGTGTTATCCGTTAAACACTTTTTTTATAACGTATGGAATTCATATTAACATTTACGTGGTGGTTTGTACTTGTAATCTAAGTGTCTAAGTTTTGCTTGACTAATTCTGGAAATAGATTGCTTTACTTTTGATGGAAAAGGTAATATTGTTTACTACAAGTTCATCAGCCTCATGGTAAGATATATGTAGATAAATTATGGAGGATATTTTGTCATATCACAGTGGCCTTTATATGGCGGTTAGATATTTAACGAGATATTTTGTACTTCTTAGGAATTAACTCTAGAAGACCTATTAAAGCAAACACTTATATAAGTATCAATTGCGTTAACCCGTGGGGCAAGACTTTTCCTTTTAATTTGCCTATTGTTGGTAAATCAATCCTCTTCTTGATTGTATTAATTGTGCTAATGATTTTCCCCGGGCAGAGTGTAAGCGGCAATGCAATATTGACACTAAGCAGGAGCAAATAAAAAAAAATTACTATTGATTTTTTTTCCCCTTTTCATCCTATCAGAGAGGCAATGCAATAGTGACACTAACAGGAGCAATAAAAAAATTTACTATTGATTTTTTTTCCTTTTCATCCTATTAGAGGAAAATCAATTTTTTTCTGTTGTGTAGTTGCTCTACATTGCGTAGGATTACATCTCTTGCAAGCGACATTTTGATTTCTCTTTTTTTTTTTTCATAAAATACTAAAAAAAAGTAAAATAATCATGCTAACAATTTAATTATCATGATGGAATTGTTCCACTATAACTTTGATGCCAACTATAACAAGGTATTTCTGCAAAAGCTATAAACATAAAAATTTATAATTGCTCTCAAAACAATAATAGAGCTTGTGCAATCAACAAAGTGTTAAACAAACTTATTGTAATAACTGATTTTTCTTCCTCTTGAAAACTGGTTTCATCCAAAAAAAAAAATAAGACCATCCTTTAGGCAAGTAGAGTGAACAATTTTATTTCTACATCGCCATTTTCTTTATCAAGTTTATCATTGATATAGACAACATAATTCATTGTTCGCCCACAAACATCGCAACAAGTTTGATATGCACGAAGCAAAATAGGGTGGCTAAACAAGACTTAATTGAAGTTGTAAACATTGTACGAACTTGAGATTTACTGCGTCAGGGAAATCCATTCCAGTTCTAAGTCAATCTCTCCGCGCTCAGTTTTTTGCAACTTTAGTGACACTTCTTGTTTGACCTTCCCATCAACAATATTGATGCTGCTGTCTTTTGTGAGGGCATTGTCATTGGATTGCAGCCACTTCCCAATTTGCATATTGGCGAGCAAGTCGGGATCGCCAAACGCCATGGCTGCTGTGATCATTGGTTGGATGTCCACCTCGGCTTCGCCCATCAGATCATCGGAGGAAATCAGGTCGTTATCAAATATTTGCTGTTTGTTGAACAGAAATCTTACATGAGCATTTCTAAGAAGCATTCGCATGTGTATATATAGGATACAAAAGTTCACTGATCAAGTATGAGGAGGATTAACTTACGACTTTTAGTGCCCCGTAGTTTTTAGAAACTGATAACTTAAGCTCCTGATTCCAAACAGGATTCAGATTGCTCTTAATGACAGATGTTTTAGCCTTCTGCAAAAAGATTAATCTTCTAATCAATCCTTAGATAATGGCCTATCACTTTATGGAGAAACATATTATGTATCGACATAATTACTTGCTGGAAACATATCTATTGATTATGGCTTGGAAAAGGGTTTAAACTTACCTGCTGTCCAAGAGTCAAAACAACATATGGATCACTACTTCGCACATCTCTTACTGCTAAATTAGTGCCTTTAATTACTTTGACAATCAGTATGCCGATGAACTCTACCATCCCTACCTGAAACCGAACCGAGACCATGTTATTAAAGTAATATGTAGAGTATATGCTACTTGTGCTACAACATTTCACAATTGCAGGACGTTAGTTTTTACCGCATTAGATGAACTTTCGGAACAGACATTATTGTGTTCGGGATTGGTAGATGTTTTTGAAGGAAGAATTCGCAGACCTGGTTTCAAAAATTCTTGCCTCTCATATTTGGCCCTGTCAACTCAAAAATCGAATTGTCTTTTAGTACGAGGATTCACTCATCTTTTGAGAAACCTGACATCACTCTTGAATACCAAGTACCTTATGAATTCTGCTCTCTCTTCGTAACTGGAGTGTGCATTAGGTTTGGGATATCCTTGTGGAAGAAAAGCCTCATAAATGGTATTGGCATAAGAATTTCCACCAACTTCTATCATAGAGTCAATTTGCTCGTCGGACCACCTATCTAGGGTTATTGATAGAACCTGAATTACAGTAGACGAAAACAAAGGAATGTACAGGAAATAAAATGACAATATTTGTTTTGAAGAGAATACTACTGAACCATATAACTGAAATTGATCTAGTGTGTGCGCGCCCACGCACAGATTAGATGTATCAGATTCAGGTGAGAAATGTTATTATGCATAAGATTTAAATGCAGCAAAAACAAGGATTGTCATTGAACGGTACCTTTGAGATATGTGTGCCAAGGTTTCTGTGTACACCGCTGCAACTCAAACATATGAACACCCCTATGTTTGATGATCTGTAAAAACCAAATAAAAAAATGAAAAATTATATCAAGCTTTAAGATTTTGAGATCTGTAATTACAATGTTGGGTGACTATCAAAATGCCTCCTGATGTTTTATTAATGTCAAAATATCCTCCAACATTTCCCTTCTAGGTCAAAATGCCCCTCTCTCTTTTAAAGGATGAAACCTTGGGGGAGAGGCATCTTGACCTTGTGGGTATTTTGATTATTAATGTGAAAGGTAAAATACTGATATACAGATCTCGGTTCCAAAATTGTTTTTGGTTATATTCTGTCTTTGAGTACATCAAGGAATTGGAACACGATGGATTTGGACCTAATGTGCCATCTCAATATATAATTTTATAAAAGATAGAGGAACTTACGCCCACTTTGGATCAGGGGCACCACAATCTGCACAAATCCGGTTGTCACTTTTAAGCATCAACTGCTTCAGCTTCCTCGTATTACCTATTAGGGTAACAACAAAATGTAGTTTGAATCCTTAGTATTCTATATATCCTGATGGAAGTATTTTTAAAAGGGCACGTGATAAAATTTATTTAAATATAGATGGTAATATATAAGGGATCAAGCCTAATAACTAGGAGGATCCATATAGTCGATTTCAATTAGTAAGAAAAAGACTTTAGATTAAGGACGTCTCATATATTTTAGTAAGGGTGATAAACAAAGATGAAAATTGCAATGCTGATAGCATTTATAGATTGTGATATTTTGTTAATGCAAAGAGCATCTGTTTTTGCTAAGTTTACAGACAATATAAGAGGCAAGAACATCTCCTAATCAAAATAAAGTCTGATAAATTGCTTCTTCAGTTTAAGGACGTCTCATATATCTGGAAAATTTTGTATATAGGCATCTCAGTTGGTATCTGTTCATGGTAAAACAATAGGCTTTTCTAATTAAAAGACTGAACATGGTAATAACAATAATGAAATTATGTTACTTGTAGATCTCTCGTGATCATCATGACTGCTCATCTTTGCTTCAACAGAACTTGGTCACCAACGTTCTCTTACCCTGCATTAAAATAATCAGAATGTGATTTTTTTTTTTGAAAATTAAATGAGCGGACTGAATGTGTCATTTAGAAAACTAAGATAAAGGTTTCTCTATAAACAGCTTCATGAAGGTTATCTCTAGGAATGAATTGCTTTTGTTATGAGAAAGGAGAGTAACCGAAAGTAAGCGAGTATAAACATCGGATCATTCGTTACTACTGCAAGAGTATTTTTCTTCCACAAAAGAATAGTGTAATTAATAGGAGTTCTTGGGCCACACCAAACAATCTGGCAATACTTTCTCAGCCATTTCATATATTTTCTACTTAATTCTTAAAATAATCGAATAGAAAACCAAATCGAGTTTTATAGACTACGACGATATGAAACACAATGGAACTCGGGCAAGAACAAAAAAGGGGACAAATTTCACCAAAAACAAAACTTTAATTGGGGCAATAAAAATCGAAATCCTAAAACAAAAGACACTGTTGGAAATAATGCAGAGAGAGTCGATTCGGAACTGCAAGACTCAAATCTTTAAGCAGATGCAACGAGAACCCACAAAAAAAAAAAGCATTAGAAGGCGATCGAGAGATCAAAGGGCACAGCCAACCATCGAGAGCATTCGGAGAGCAAGGGAGACAGATCTAAGCACCAAGCGAGCACCTGGAGATTCCGACCTATGGCAGAGAGATCGACGAAGGGGCGCCCGGCGAGATCTGGCGAAGGAAACCGAAATAGTCGAGTAGGAAGGCGTTCAAATCTCGTCCAGGTTTGCATTGAAATGGGAAGCGACTGTGTT
>JBBPFQ010869681.1:0-23226 GCA_037974815.1 Kaempferia elegans
CTTTCCCTATTTGAAGGAAACTTCCAAAGCTGACAAGTACGGACTATCTACCTAATTAAGGAAAAACGATTAAGGAAAGGCGGCGATGCGTCATAAATGTTGGTGTCATTTATGGAAGCTCCTTAATCTTCAAGTCAAGTAACGCTCAAATATAAATTGAGTTTTTCACAACCCGCAGAGGCATGCGATTATTATTCTACTTTTCATCACTTCTTCGCAAAAACTACTCTACGAACGTTGTACTAACTTGAGTGTCGGAGGGCCAAAGAACGGGACGCTCTCCCTGTTCCCCAGCTTGGTCACTAACGAGTCTTTTCGAGCTATTTGTTGGTGCGCAGGTTTCAGAGAGTCTTCGAAGAGCGCCACATAGATTTTCAACAAAGTCTTCTTTAGTGACACGTGAAACCCTGACTACCCGATATCTTTCTCCACGTTTGCAGAGATGATCATTTATAAACATTAAAAACTAAATTTATTCATTTAATTATTACAATTTGAATGAACATAAATAAACCCTTATCAAATAGTATATCAATTTATTTACACCCTTACTTAAATGTGACTGAGCTACTGAACTTGTCTAACTTGAAAGGCCTTATGTAAATCCGACTTAGCTGCTGAACTAATCTAACTTGGCTGTCGTACCCATAAGGGAATGGACCTAGTTAGGCTGAGGCTAGTCGGAGAAAACCAGGTGGCTCACCTATAAGTAGGCATGAATGGACCTAGTACTAAGTCTGAAAAAAAAATAAAGATATTAAAACTAAATAAAAACATTGGACATGAATGTCCTACCATCCATGGCCACAATATTAGGAGACGTAATTGTAAATGACCATTGTGTAAGGATAAAAAATCCTCCCTAATTTATCTTATCTATATTTTACCGTGAAATTACTTAACCTCTTAAGACAAGCAATATCACTTTTTGCTTCAATAGATGTAAAATTGTTATTACTGAATACATTAAATTAACAGAATGAAAGTAAGAGATATAAATATTACAAAAGGAACACATTAAAAATGTCTAAATCGTTTGTTGAAAGTGGCGGTTAAGCATTTGGGATTAACAATTGATCCATGATGCAGTCTTGTTCATCTTAATCAGCGAAAAACCTGCATGGAAATTAAGCTAAGCATCGGAATTATGTACCATTTCTCAATAACGCTCTTCTTTGGAATTATAATTCACAACATCAGGTAAATATCCATGAAATTTAAGATGGAATGGCACACCTACACCGGCAGAAATTGAAGGGCACTAGTTTGGATACAGATTGCAAGATAGGCTCTGTATGAACAAATGTATCGAAAAAGATGACATAAAAATTTTATTACTTCTCTCATTGTTCCTCAGCAGATATCATCATCTTCCATGATAACAGAAGCTGCCCTCCTCAAAGGATGGCACATCTTAGTACTATGTCCTTCTGTTCCATCCTCCGATCGTCATTGCCTAAAGCGTTGTCGTTGTGAATCTTTATGCAACAATGGGAAGAAGTTACAATAGTCCAATTATTGATGACTATACCTTGCGCAGTCGGCTGGTGAAGCTTCCGGTTATAGGAAGCTGACATCTCTTTCTTCAAGTTCACTAAAAGGTCTTCCATGGTGAATTTCCTCTGCCAGTTTGTAAGCATTGGGAATAAGTTTGGTTCAACCTGGAAGGACAGATAACCATAGCAAGGATAAGAGGTTTTACAATTTTCTGCTTACTAGTGTAAATAAATGAGTACCAATCCAGTTTCCTGGTCTACGCATCCCATATTTATCGGGGTCTGAAACCGAACCATCGGAGGTTTGTCAGGATAGTCCATGTCACAGAACAGTTTCAACTGATATATCCGGCCATCATGAACGCTCTATAGGAGAATTAGAAGGAAAAAAGACAACCTTTTAACAAATATAGAACATAGGAAGACTGGTTTTCCAGACGTGTATAACTAAACTACTAATATCAGACGCATACATTAGGAGGGCCAATAATAGTCCCTGTCCAAGAACGCATGAAAGTATCATCTGCATCGTCCATTCCATAGCTGACAGTACCATCACCGATCCCCTTCTCCCCCCTCTCAAGCTCCTCCAGCAATCTGAAGTTTCTTGGAACTGCAAAATAACAAATAAAATGAACAAGATCTAAGCTAAGAATTGAAACTTGACTGATGTACTTTCCATCAAAGTGCATTGAAAAAAGGGAGGGTGTATGTCTTCAAGATCTACTCTAGAAAACTCAGGATGAATAAAAATTCCAAGTTTCAATGACACCAAAGTGCATTTCTAGTGTCTGAGAATATATTACTTAGACGGCCTTTTTCACAAATATTTTTTATTTAAAAGTGTGGTTATTAAGCCAAAAATACAATACAATTAATTCTTTGCAACTCTTTAGCAGGAAAAAAAAAACTGTCCCTCTACTTAAACAGCAAGTGAGAAAGCATATGGAGAAATATACAAAGAGTATGAATGCAGCTAGCAGCAAACATACCACTACACAAGCATGATTGCGAAGATCTTGCAAACATAAGTTTTAAATAAGACCGACATTGTAAACTATTTAAATAGAAATGGGAATATTGATGAGAAATTGTTTACAACCTGGTCAGCATTTCAATAAAGAATTCCAACTGAAAAACACTAACTCGGACCAAGATATTCCAATTAGAAATTTTCATTAAAACAGACAAGGATATTACAAGACTGATTTTCCAAAAAAACTGATACATAATACAAGTTGTTAACAAAGAGATGCCACGTGTCAGATGATTAACCATGTGACAATCCAAAATCATAGTAATTTTTGCATGTTAGAAAAGCGGGACAATCTACAAATTGCTCCTATATAAACCCTTCACCAACGTCAATTCACCCTAATGCGTTGAATAAGCACATTCAAGCTTATAAGTTCACTTATTTGGATATTACAACTAACTTCAGCGTTGAAGTGTGGCCCTGTTACAGCCATCCTTGATGTCATTCTGTTCTGTAAGCCCAGAAGTTACACTCAAACCTAAATTTTCAAATTTGACCCTACGGTTCCAACTTTCGAGATCCAAAACAACAGCCATCTGCACTTCATCATTGGCACAAGAGAAAGGACCTTCTTTGGAAAGGACATGTCCAAGAAACAACAGAGAAGATTAAACAATGCAAGTTTCCAAATATTTTATTGCTGTAAGATTTCCTTGCCATGATTGCAGTCAAATATGTCTTTAAATCCAAACAAACCCTCTGTGCATCCACGTAGGTTAAAAAGCCTTTGTAAATCCCAATAGTGATCTACAAATATGTTGATAAATGGGGATGGAATGATCAAATCATTCTAAATGACCCCAGTATCTTTTGAGAACTGAGCTCTTGTTCTTTTGAGGATTAAGTCAGGAGATGACCTTTCCTTACGAGGCTAAAGCCTGACAGAGAAGAGCAACATCCTAGGTCAGTAAGAGTTTGGCTTTATGTAAGTTCAACATGGGATAAGTTAAGAAGATAAACATCCTCGATTGTTAGAATTTTGCCACTAGGCCAGCCCACCATATACCAAATTGTGAAAAAAAACATCCTAAGTTGGTTAGACAAAGTTAGACTCTGCAAGAGCCAAAAACATGAAAGATTATAGGAAAAGAAATATCCTAAGCCAATAAGATAAAGGTTCGACCCTTCTCAAACTCAACATGAACTACTCTAGGAAGAGCAATGTCAAAAGGTCGATAAGATGGAGTTCTAACTAAGACCACATGAACACAACCTGGACCTTCCTGGGAAGAGAAACATACTAGGCTGGTAGTACAGAATTTTGACTCCACATGAGCCTAACATGCACTGTGTTGGGAAGAGCAATGGCATAGGATGATAAGAAGTTCTAACTTTGTGTGAGCATAACATGAACCATATTTGAGAGGAGAAATATCCTCAATTGGTAAGATAAAACTCCTACACCGCACAAGCCTGAATGGGATATGCTAATAAGAGAACCATCTTAAGATGTTAAGATGAAGCTCCGACTCCACACAAGCCTACATGGACCATGCAGAAATACCAACATTCTAGGCCAATAAGCCGAAGTATAACTTCACACACACTTAAAATGAACCAAACCGTGAAGTTGATTTACCACCTATTCAAAACTCCCCATCTCAAATTCGAAATTCCAACTTTAACCAAGAAATCTGACTTCAACCATGAAGACCTGACTAGGATATTACGAGGCTAAGTTTTCCTAAACACGTGCAAACATAAATAAAAAAAAAAGTTGATTAACCAGGTTGGATAACATTGAGCCTGGGGTGACCGGCCCTGCCCCACAGAAGTTTCCCACCAGTCACTAGGGTAAATCAGGAAGTACTAGCAGTGGGCAGCCCAGAAGCCCAGCATTCTTACCGCTGCACCACGGAAGTTTCCCTACAAATGCGCCATAGTTGGGAATTGAACTGTTGATGTCTGAGAGATAACTGAGCACCTTTACCGCTGCACCATAGCTCTGGAGGTCATACAAACATAAATCAAGTATTAAACAGAAGATGTAAGTCTCAAATTATTCAACATACATCAAAGTGATGCCTTGTAGGGAAAAAAGTGATGAAAATTATTGGACTTGTTTGGCCACCAACCATCTTCATGCCTACATAAATTCCCTCCCACCAGAAATGAGATTGGATAAGAGCATTGAAGTTTCTTAAGTTATTTTTGTCGGAGAGTATGACTAAGTTGAGAATCAGCATACAACCCATAGGGCACATTCTCAGTCTCCTATGAACATGTAAAAATTTCCCAACTCCAACCTGAATTGCTTATTCTGAACCTTACGGTTATGACATACAACCTCAAAGTTCTGACTTTTCTTCTTGATCCACCATGACGTTCGCCACCATCACCGACAATCCCAAACAGTCAAATTTTCAAGCTAATCTCTTCAAATCTCGTCTCCTAACAACTTCCGTAGGAACAGAAGTCAAATACACACCATCCTTCTAATTTTTTTTTCTTTTAAATGTTCATTTAACAATTTAACTTATGCCGATAATCATTTGCCGAAGTTTTACCTCAGCAAACAAATCAACCCGTCATAGACTCGATAGTTCCATCTAGATCGCTATCAGCTCCACAAAATACGATCTTGGAACATGCACTAAGAGGAGAAGCCACGGGAATCTCAAAAAAAAAAACAGCACTGAAAACTCCAATAAAATAAATTAAAATATGGAAGAAATCAGTAAGTGATAAAAAGAACGCACCGACCACACTCGCTTCCTCGGTTCCCATCCTCAAGCCGACAATCCTTCTCTATTTCACTTCCAGAGGCGATCCTGCACCGGGGAGTCGGAGCTGTATCGTTGCGCCAGGAAAGGGATCGGACGATTGGACAGATAACAACCTCGTGACTTCCCGGGATTCGAGCCGCCTCCACGCAAAGCAAGCGCAGTTAATGCAGGACGGAAAAAGCAGATAGCCCACAGAAGTAACCAAAAACCTTCTTCTCCTCCGCTTCTCCGCCCTAATTCGCCATCAGTAGCGTTGAAGAAGAGTGGGTGACCAAGCGCAGGAAGGCCAAACGGCCGTGTGTCAAAAAGCTGTCCATTGGCAACACGGAATTAAAAGATAAAACAGGGGGGAAAGTGTTTCACCCGTTTCTCACCTGCTTCGTTATTGGTCACTGGTCAGCATCTCAGCCAGACCAAATATGACTAGTGGGCAATCGGCCCCATTCCATTTACATTTTCATACACAAAAGTATTTTATTTAGATAACTACTCTGGCAAGTTAACAAATAAGCCTTTGACATTCTATTCATCTTTTAGAATTGTTCCTTTTTTGGGATCAACGTATCTTCAATGGGGGCTGAGAGGAGTCATTTACCTCCAGAATTATTATCCAAAAATAATATGAGCAAAAAAACAAAACGGCACTTAATTATGCAAATCTTCACAAAGTTTTTTTCCCTAAACCAAAAAATCAAATGACACTCCATTAAATATATTATACCAAAAATATCTCTTAATTTACTGTTGTTATAAAAGCTACTGATGTGAAAAAAAAAGACTATTAAATTTAATTAAAATTATTACACGCAAAGCAATATTATATTAAAATATTATTTTATCAACTTAATTAAAATTACTTAAACTTCATAAAACCATTTTAAGTTGATCAAAATTACTTTTAAAATAGTTATACCAACTATTTAAGCAGTGACTATGAAGTTATAGTTAAACTCTAAATCCAAAAATTTTAAACTTTAAATTTCAAATCATAAACTATTATATTAAAATATTTTTTATCAACTTAAATAAAATTATTTAAATTTTATGAAAATACTTTTAAAAAGTTGTAGCAACTGTTTAGGCAATTGGTAGTTGTTGTAGTTGTTACACATTATAGCATTTAATAATAGTTGTTACAATAACGCTTGGAGTAAAGAATAATATTGTAGTACTTACTTGTTTTATTAGTTAGTGGTATCTGCTACCAAGGACGTAGTCATGTGTGTGAGCGGGGCCTCTCCTGAATAAATTAAAAAGGTCTAATTTAAAATTTACTAGACTTTTTCACAAAAAGTCTAATTAAAAAACAACAGCCGAACTTTTTCCTCTTTCCTGCATTTTCTTCTTCATCCCCTAATATCCTTTTTATTCTTTCCTAACCTTAACCTTTGCCCTCAAAATCCTCTACCCCGCGTCGTTGCCTTTGCCGCCTATGTTGATATCGTTGTATGCCACTGTGACCGCCCATAGCTATATCCCCCCTTAAATTTAGAGGGGAGGGGGTGAAAGAAAATTTAAAAAGGTTTAGTTATAAATTTTAAAATTCTCACGATTTTTTACAAAAGCTTAATTAAAATAAAAGTTGAATATTTTTCTCTCTCCACCCTTTTCCGTCCGTTGATTTTTTTTTTTCATTTTTTTCTCTCTCCGCCAATCCCTTTTCTCTCAATCGAACTTTTTTTTCTCTTTCCCCTCCGAACCTTTCTTTTTATTTTTTCTCTTGTGTTTTCTTCTTCCACCTCCAATTCCTTTCCATTTTTCTCTCTCATATTCTTCTTCCTCCCCTTTCCTAACTTTGATTTTGCCCTCAAAATAATCCACCACATCCACACATTACTACTACTACAATCCACATTATTGTTGTCGCACACCACCGTCGACACGCGCTATTGCTTCCAGTACCGCTATCATTTTTTGCCAGTGTCAACAATGTCATCGCTTCACCAACGCTCAACAACAAACATCCTTTGATTGAGGTGAAATTTCTTGCTTGATCTCTTTTGATTACAAATTTAAGTGTTAGAAAATTATACAGTGTTAATTTTTCATATATTCATATTTTTGTTTGCTAAGTTAAGAATGTCAAGTGTTTACAAATATTGAGGTCTTCCATGCATTTAATGTTATTGAATCACATCATTTATTGCATGGATAAATTCATCATATAATTTACAAGAACATCTTATAATAACCACATGCATATAGAAAGAATGTGATAAAAATTAAAATTAGATAGTTATATGACTATAAAAGTATGTTAAACATTTAACTTAGTGTCTCTATCCATATGTATGTAAAATAAGTGATCATCAACTCTCAAATCAATTCTATTAATTTTATTTATTATTTATTTTTTAATTATTGGAAAAGATAGTCAATAAATTAGACCATTAAAGAAATTTATATGTTAATCCAAAGTTAGGACTCGATCCTTATATCGATTGAAAATTTACAAAGTACCTTAATGGTGCACCATTACCCTGGATAGAGACTTATCATATAATTGATCATGTTGATATCAACAATATAAAAACATCTTATAATAACCACATGCATAGGGAAGGAATAATCTTTAGTATAAAAATTAAAGTAGGATAGTTATATTACTAGAAAAATATGTCTTTATAATGTTAACACTTGACTTAGTACCTCTACCAATATGTGTGAAAAATAAAGGATCATTAACTCTCAAATCGATTCTATCAATTTCGTTTGCTATTTATTTCTAAATTATTTGAAAAAAAATTAATCATTGAATTAGATAAATATGCTTTTAAAATATTATGTTAATGATAAATTGGATGAAATAACAATGTTGAGGTATTTTAAGAAACTGCAAGATGAACCTACTTCAAACAAGACTTCGACTTACCCTCCACCACCTCATCTGCCTCCTCCGTTGCCTCATGGTGTTGACTTGAATTAGTATCCTAATAAGTATGGGCTAATAAAAAATTCTCAAGTATAATGTGAATGAAAGGGAGATTATTTAATGTTTTTATTTGCAAAAAGATCTCTTTCAGCCTAAGAATCATGAATTTCCTTAGTGTTCTTGTCCCAAGGTAAAAAAAAACAAAGATATATTTTGAGATATATGATTCAGTAATCATCTTAATTAGCTACTGTATAGCATTGCGAAAGATGCGGTCTTTTATGTTTATTGCTATTTATTCAAAGTAGATAATGATGGTTAAAGTGGTAATGGTTCTTTTGTTATTGATGGATTTAAAAATCAAAGAACCATTTGGAAATCATGACAACATTCACAATAAGTATATGATGACGGCTTATAACTTAATGCATCAAAACAACATATTGAAACTTATTTGATCAATTAGTCTAGTAAGATAGTTGTCGATTATCATATTTGTAATTACCAACATCAATTGATTGCATAAGATTTCTTGTGCATTAATGATTACCATTTCATGGTCTTAATAAATCCACATACTCAATCATTCTAATTTTCTTGAACTGTTACTATTTTTGCTAACCATAATAGGGAAATCAATAGAGTTGCATCGAACAATGCTCCCTCAAACCTCAAACTAACATCGTCTAATATTCAAAAGATATTATTATATTCATTGTCTATTTAACCACTAATTCTATTCTTAGAGATATCAGTGATGAATTATTTACTATATTGGCTGATAAGACCCTTGATGTATCTATTATGGAGCAAATGACAGTTGATTTACGGTTTGTAGATGAAAGAGAAAATTTTGTTGAATGTTTTCTAGGTATTGTATATGTAAGTAACACTGCTGTCATATCACTAAAGACTGATATTGATTGTTTGTTGTGCCAACATGGGTTATATATATCTAATTTTCCGGCGCAAGGATACGATGAAGTTAACAACATGAGAAAAGGATTCAATGGCTTTAAAAGCTTAATTATGATGGAGAGAACAAGTTTACTTATTGTGTTTATTGTTTTGTTCATCAACTACAACTTACACTTGTAACTATTGCTGAAAATCACATAAGAATTTCTACTTTTTCAGCACAAATATCAAATCAAAAGGGATCAGCACAGTGAAAGGTATTTCCCTCTCAGCAACTCCAGGCCCCTCTCTCTCTCTCTCTCTCTAATTTCTTGCCGTCAGAGTGTCGATAGGTTCTGGTCAATAAGCAAGTGTTAGGATTGTTTCTTGAGAGCTTCTGCCTTTAGGACAGCAACTTTAGCCCTCTCTGTTCTCTGTTCTACCTTAGCTTTAGTTGTTTTACGTGTAGGATCAAATTTCAAACTTGCGGTTTTGCCACCAACCCTTGGATAGCAAAATAAAAAAATTTTGAAATGCTCACATGATGTGTGACTTAAAAAGTGTGGCATATCAAAACTCTCTCCTTTTTCATACACATCCCAAAATTCACTATGTGCAGATTAAAATCTCTCTCACACACACATATATGTATATTCAGGCTTGGCAATAACAAATGCAGATGGTCAACTGAAAAATGTCAATCCAATTAAACTTGGTCTTGGATAATTACAACAATTTCTTCAAAGCAAAAAATATGGGCCATAGTACATTGCGATCTAAATACAAAAGCAAAACAAATGACAGCGGAGAGTTTTCAAATCACAGTATAAAAGATAACTACGATGAATAAACAAATGTTACAACACGTTTTTACTTGTCTCAAATCATAAAGTGAAGCGTGTGCTGTCTCCTGCTACAACCATACAAACAGCGGAATGAACATCAATGTTTTTGCCTGGTATCGATCTTGGTTAAAAAAAAACGTGATGAGGGATTTCCTTCTGGAGCTATCCTCTATTGATTGATTTCCTAGGAAACTTAACGAAAACCTCTTGCTTTTCCACCTCGCCCTCCCCAACTTCTTCCCGCTCTTCCATTTCTCCTACCACCACCCTGGGACAAACCTTGCAATGCTCTGTCGACAAGCTTGTTTTGCACAATTCCCTCACCACGTGCCTTTTTGTTAGTTCCAGTGCTTGCATTTAACCCGTTGACAGATGCATTCCTCTTACCCCTGGGCATCAAGTAGTTTTTAGAAAGGAAGAGGAGAAAAAAACAGTGGAGCACTGAGAAGGTTGAAGAGCTTCTTACGCACCCTGTAGCAGTTGAAGCTGATGATTGTTTCGCTGGTTCCTTCCATGATAGGTTTATTTTTTCATCTCCGGTGAATGAAGGTGCTTTTGCGTGTAATGGCTGAAAGAAAAGATTGGAATGTTATATTTAGTTGAGAACGGTTCAACACCTTATGATGAACCTCTTAGCAAACCTGGGTCATTGCCAGTATATTGTTGCAGATGCGTAATGCTGATGTACTTTGTTGCTGCTCGGTTTTCTGCACAGTATACAGTGGATTCAAGCGAACCTAAGCCTCATTGAAAAATTATTTTGAATTGGCAATGATGAGGGAAAACTCACTATCTTAGCCTTTGCCTCTTGTGTCCTTGCTGAAGACGTTGCTTTGTTGTGATTATTCATTGTTTGGTTTAATTTCTTCATGGAATTCTTCACAAATTCCTCCGTGGATTTCAATCTGCTTCATGAAGGTGGTCAGTAAGTTGTAAAATGCATTACTTTAAAATAGAAGCGCAAGCTTTAGGCAAAATCAATTCCACCAAACTAATGACTGCAAAGCTCCACATTTTCTTTAAAGGAAATTCTAGTTCACTATGCTTGGAATCCGTCAATGGAGGGTTTGGACTTACTCAGAATGTTATTGAGTATTATTTTATGTTACTAGACATGTTTATGTGAAACCTAACATGTTTGGAACGCAGGAATAGCAATATATTCCTGATGAATGTTGGTGGATAGTTATTCTAAGGTTACAAAAGGAAACTGGAATAGTAATTTTAACTGAATTGTTATTCTCACTAAATTAGTATTCCTTGATGCATAGAATGAAAATTAAGAAAATCAGTAAAAAACCAAGAACCAGTAGAACCAGACTATTCGTGTAACCTTTTAACATTGGCGCAATTCTTATGAAACAATGACACAAAACCAATATTTTATCAGGGTGGCAACATGACAATAATGGAAGGAAACGTAAAGGAAAATGAAATAGTTGGTAGATGTGGAGATGGTATGGTAACAAGTTGAATCAGGAAGGAATCTAGGAATAAGGAAACGTAAGAATTGGATGTGCATCAATGTGACACAGGTAGGAGATTAGGAGATAATTTCCATTTAACACCCCTCAAACTGAAAGGGGGCGAAAGTATTTTCAGTGTACATCAAACACTACGGATGATCATACAGCAGAAGAGTTTTTGAATTAGCAAGTGAAATCACACTGAGGAAAACATTTGGCACCAAGGATGGTTTGCACAAAGCTTTAGAATGACAATGTCTGTAACACATCAACTCGAATATAGGAATTGAAATGTAATGTTAGATTGAACAACCCACTCAGCCCTATGAATGATGTGTGTTTTCATGGGATTATTAGAACTCTCAGAATAGCAATGCAAAAATTTCCAAATTACCACCACTAAATAAAAAAATACAAACCTATGTATGATCTCTATGTTCTCATGGGATTTAAGGGATAAACAATAGAGAATCATCTGACAATGTGCTTGGCGACAAGTCCAGCTAGACAGGAACTGTAGAATATGTTGTGATTTTAAAATCGGAGGTGAGGGCAAGGAGAAATACTGATATCGCCTTGCACTCAGCTGAATGTAGGGATAAAACCCATGATTTTAAAATCGGAGGCGAAGGCAAGGGATAAGCTGGTATAGCCTTGTACTCAGCTGAAAATGTAGGGATAAAACCCATGATGATGATGGTCAAATATACTCACCCATTTATGAAGGAGCATTAGCAATGTAAATATATATAGATTTCTTTCCTAGCAACTCCAGCTTTGGGGGATAAGTGATTGGTCAATCAACTTTGACATTTTAGATATACTTTCAAACCAAAATATAAGCAAAGAAGCTGCTGGTGTTGTGTTTCGGATTGCATCCACTGGTGTCGTTGATCACAGTATTGAGACCTCATGCCAACCTTTTCCTTAATTAATTGTCCATAGGTAGTCTATTGGAATATAAAATCTTAATGTAATTTTATATTTTGATATTTATTAATATATATATTTTGCATTTTAAAAATTTATCATGAGTATTAAACATGTTTACCAAATTTAACAATTTTATATGCATGAAAATTTAACTCCTGGATGATATCATTTTCCAGGTGATTCAGAAAGGGAAAGGAAGTGGTAAGCTTGTCTCACCTCTCAGTGAAATCTCTGTAATTCTCTGAAAAGTCCTCTCCCAGCCGGTCTGAAGGCTGACCAGTAACAATCTTGTACCCACAAAGGCTATTGGTAGTGTTCGGGGTCTGCATAATCAAGATATCGGACAACATAAAAATATTTGTTAACACTAAAGAAAAACATATGAAGGTAGACTGAAACAAAAAATCTAGTTGATAACCTTGTG
Source organism: Kaempferia elegans (assembly GCA_037974815.1). NCBI lineage: Eukaryota > Viridiplantae > Streptophyta > Magnoliopsida > Zingiberales > Zingiberaceae > Kaempferia > Kaempferia elegans. Next base: position 12,696 of record JBBPFQ010869681.1, read on the forward strand.
TGCTAAATGGTGAAATGTATATAGTAGACACTCCAAATAGTTATATTTAGGTTCTTCCGTCTTTCTCAGAGGCATGTACTTCTGCAGAGAGAGAGAGAGAGAGTGAACAACAAATCTCCATCAAAAAGGGACTCCCTAGATAAATAGCAAAGGAAATAAACTAGTAACAGATGAATAAAACTGTCGTATAAATAAATATTCCGATAAAAAGCACATAGAAATTATTTTAGAAGCATGCCAAATATAACATTGAAAAAATATAAACAAAGAAAGCGTAACTGCAGCAATAAAAATGGCATGAAAGAATCAGGAATACATAATCCCATATCACGCAACTGACAAAAAAGGATAATCGAAAAAGTTCTCTGGTCAAGGTTGCATGGTGGGAGCAAGGGATATAATGCTATGTGCTTTTTGAGGAACTATTGGTGCACGGCACAGTACCTTTAATAGTGTTACAATGGATGGAAGAAGTTGACGTGAATCCTGAGCACTTGCACGAGGTGAAGTTTCAGCAAGATTCTTGAGCAAATCTAATTTCCTCTCTTCAGGAAGCTGAGAAGATAAGATCAGCATTCATCAGACACAGCAAAACATGCTACAGAGAATGAATAATTGTAGTACTACTGTACTAGAGGTCAATGTGAGGATGTATGCAATTTTTACCACTTATAAACTATAGAAGCAGTCATGACAGGGGCATTGAGAAAGGATATAGAGAAAGTTAGTCTGAAAGACAGAGCAAATAATTGACTCAAAACATCCGGACAGTTTGGATTAAGATCATTATACAACATCCTTGGTGAAAACTTTATGAACAATTTAGACTAGAAAGGCAAGGTATGCAACAAATTTACCTTTACAAGACTGTACTGTAAAGCAACAGGAATAAGTAAAATGTATACGTGCATACAAAGGTTACCTTATCAAATAAAGGTAATATGTGTTTGTTGACATAATTGAGAAACTTGCTGCTCGAGGCACCTCTCTGATACAATAAAAGCAGTCAAATGTAACACTTCGTTGTCAATTGTTATAATCTTACACACAATCTTGCCACTTACCACAAAAAAAGGAAGAGCCATGCACATGCAAGAAATCAGTCTATCAATATGATCAACATCTTCAACCTGAAGCAACAGAGATTCCAGTAAGCTTTCAAAACTAATTATCTGGATAAATAAAGTTTTCAGCTCCAAAAGTAAAATTAAATAATTACGACAAGTAAATTCTATAAGTTTATGAAGAAAGCAACGACAGAAAAATAATCCAATGTCCTTTTTGACATGCCCAAAATTCAAACTACAGAAATTGAAAAAGAGAGAGATGGAGAGGGGAAAATAATAAGCCAATATGAAGCTATTCTTTGGGGACAGAACTTTGTGGTCATAGAACGCACATGAAATCCAACTTTGCTGTTTCCAACAGTGTTTAAGTCAGTTGGCATAGCAAAAAGATCACCTAAACACTCATGATCATATAAAGGATGAAATGAGAATTGTGTCTTAGGATGCAGTATTGGGTTATGCAAACTCCTCGACAATAATTTATTTGGTAAAAGCATTCGTCTGAAAAATAGAATGTTACCCAAGAGTACTTTCATTCTTTTCAGTCGCTATGAATCTTTCCCAACTTTCTTTATGCTTTGGCATACCTCAAGACATGTGCTTTCTAAACTCATCAAAAATAGCAAATAAAGGAAAAAGTGGATGGCACAATGGCATTCGCACTAAGGATGAGCCTAAGTGATTAATGAGACCAAGGGTTTGAAAGATCTGAGTGAAGGTTTGGGTTGGCATATCGAATATCTGAAGCCAAATATACAATGATAAAACAAAGCAGCTGCCTAGAGGAACTGATCCTAACGTGCCCATGTGTGGAGATTGAGCTTTGATTAAGTCGGTGTCTTGGATGGGGCCATATATATTGCCACACACACACAAAGATGTGGCATGACAGCCATATGCAAAAAAAAAAAATCAAAGGCAATCTACCAGAACAGGTACTTAGTTTTCAGATTAATCAAAATACCCCATGTTTCCATCCCCCCACCCCCTCCCAAAAAAAAAAAAAAGCGCTCTGGCCCATTTTTCTCACTGTACACTTCCATTTTTATTTTCCCTCTTACCAGTTAATTCTGAAATCAGCTGGCAATTGATCCTGAAATCAGCCTGTTTGGACAAAAGTGGATTATTAAGGATGCGAGTATCCTCAGAATGCAAATTTTAAATGCAAATGGACTTTGCACATAAGGTTCGAAGTGAAAATGTTGTCAAAAGTCGATTTTAAATACTTCTTGTTGACCATTCTGTTCAATTTGTCCCAAGCAAGTTGATTCAAAAATTTGCTTGTTTAAATGAAAGCAGGTAGGCACCACTACGATGCAACAATTCTCAAAATGTATTTGTCAAGTGCAAATAAACACACAAATTAGATTTCAAATAAAAATTGTTGTCAGTTGATTTCAAATCAGCCTGCTGACCACTCTCTGAAAATTTTCCCCATGCCCAAGCAAGCTGGTAATGAAATCAACATGTTTAGGCCAAAGTGATTTGTCCAAGGATCATTCGACATGACACATGAGTATACTAAACTGCATGTTTCAGGTGACAATGAATCCTTACATAAGACTGCAAGTGAAAATCTTGTCACAAACTGATTTCAAAAACAGCAAGTGATTAAGAATTTTGAGATGGAAGGGTATAATGGAAAAGAAAAAGGAGGGGAGCATTTTAGTGAGGAAAAAAAGAAAGGAAAAATGGGTGCATCTAAATAAATCAAAGGAGCCAAGGGGTTTATTTTGGTAAATTAATCATGGACAAACCAAATGTGTTTCTATTGGAGCCTTATAGGTTCTTCTATTGCACCCTAGTTAATTCCCTGGCCAATACGAAGGAGGTACATCATGAGTGGCTACTAGTTATTAGTGCAATGACTAAGGCATGGGGGAAAGCATGCTCAGATGCGTTGAGTTTCGACCCCATGACCTAATATGGCAACATCCCATACCTCAACCACCACACCGCCCCTAGGGGACGAACCTGTTCCACCCTAGTTAATTCCTACATGATATGCTATGAAATGGTTTACTTGAAAAGTGCTGGATTTGTGGAGGAGCCAACATTGGGCCTCACATGCCACTAGCTAGGAAGAATTTAGGCCTACCGTTGACTGACAAAGCATGTTATGTCTTAAATGAGTGGGATTATGACACGCTAGTTTAGTCTCACATTATAAGTTGTGGAATAGTGGAGCAATTTTTATAAACTTAAATGAAAGAGCCATTATTAACTTGAACTTTAAAAAATTTAGGTTCAACACTCTGCTAGGAGGATTGTAACATCTCTAACTACATATGTGAACACAGGTTCAACAAGTTCACCCATAAGTACTTGCTTTAGAATCATCAAGTAAATGTTTAGGAGGCCATGCTCAAAAGAACTAGACGAAGCATTGCAGAGCCATCAATTTTTCTCATTTTTAGTTTTTAGTGATCTTATAAATTTTACAAATCCACATGCATAGAGTTTTAACTATTTTGATCAGGATGGATGCAGTTGAGTTAGATTGTTTCCACATTTGGATTTCCTTAAATTGAATTCAAAGTTTGTATTGTATTTTCACTATTTTTTAAAGATTTTCCATATTTGTATATATAACTTTGAAATGATCTTTAAAACAAATATGGGTTCTATTGAATCAAAACTAATAGCTTAAGTCAAACTAGGTTGTATTGTTCTATTCCTACAACTGTTACAATATTTTGTAATATAGCAAGAGTTGAATATCTTCATAACTATTCTTTGAACAAACTCAGATCATGTAGGTTTTTTTTTTTTTTTTTTTTTTGACTATCAAAACCTGAAAGTGGAATCTCCAAAATAGAAAACCTAGCCCCATGAGAAGAGAGAAGGAAAAAAAAAAAGGAAAAATATGGTCTGGATTCTTGCCCACCCCCACCACAACCCCTTTGAAAAGAGAATTATATGCGCACTAAGGTGATGTTTTTCATTTCCAATATTAAGTCAAACTATGTGACATATTAGAAAAGATATTTAAGGAATCAACAAAAAGTTCATCTCTTTCATCCCCTACTTGGCGTTCAAATTCTGCCAAGTGTCAAATACACAACAGCAGCATAGGTATGATGGAAGAAGGGAAAAAATCATACAGTTAAAAAGCATAAAGACCAAGGCGCAACATGAGACATAAAGAAAAAAACATTAATTTATTTAGCTATGTTAATTTACATGCAAACATCATAAGAAGACAAAGTTTGATAGAACAGTAGATTGCATATATGTTATACTCTTGAAAGTTTCAATAGGGGCCTACTTGCGATTTTAGAAAATAGTTGAACTTTTCTGCAAAAATACAAGATAATAAACAAAACCCTACTCTCTTCTTCCAAAGTCCGTGCTTGCTTGCCTTCCTATTCTCCTTCTAACCCTAACACCCTTTCCTCATGCCGTGTTGCAGAAGTCGCCGTCAACACATGCCATCCCTGTCGTCACCGTTGCCACCACCCCATACCGTCGTTGTTGCCACAACTACATGCTTTCGTCGCCATCGCCATTGCGATTGTTGTTGACTTGTTGCCACTGCACGCCAATGTCATTGTCGCAGCAATCCTGCGACACTACACATTCCTGTGACACCACTATCCCGCGTTGCTTCGTGTTAGGATACATCAAAGGAAAAACCTAGACCGAAGTAATTTGGACACTTTGATCAATCATGTGGAATTTTCCTATTTGATTCTCTATGAAAATTGTCTTGTGTGTATTAATTGGACAAAATAGACATTATAGATTATCTATGATTTTTAGTTTAGCACAAAGGAATTTAAGTATGATCGTTACTACTCTTGTTGCTTGATAAATCTCTCCTAAATTACTTGTTAACTTTATATTCTAGTTGCTTAGCTGTCAAATTTATTCTTTGTCAAAACTTATCAGTTAGACTACCACAAAGTAACTCTAAATTAGAAGAAAATTTATGGAAGCATAAGATAGTCCCTTTAAGGAATTGGAAATACCATGAGCATTTCAATAAAATGAATTAAATAATCAATTATGCAAAACTAGCTAAATGAGAGAAATCATATGAGAGAGAGAACTACCTCACTACAATTCAAAGGAGTCATGTGAATTATCAAACTAAGTTAACTAGAAAATAAATGCAACTCGAACATCATGGAGCTTCAGCTCAACACCTTATAAGAGGGCATGATTATTTATTCTAGAATAAAAATATAATAATTCTCATAATTACGGAGCATTAGCTCTGCACTCAACAAGGACTCTCAAGTCCTTTTGCGTGTTCATAGGCTTCAACCATACTACAGGAGATGTATTTATTACTCATTGGGTGGATGGTAGGTCATTCACTCTATCCTTGTGAGGTATATTTCGGGTGAATTACGAGTCGTTCACTCTCTATATGTATGTATATGTGCATACACATAATCTATTTCGTTACAAGTGATTTAAAGTCGTTCACTCTTATATCCGATGCATCATTCTCGGGTGAATTGCAGGTCATTCACCCTTATGATATATTATACATTATATATTCCTATTAGGTTGATTGAGAGTTGTGTATATATGATACATCTTTACCAGGTAGATTGCGAGTTATTCACCCTATAGATATATAGAATGCACTTCATTCTAGATGTATTGCATGTCAGTCATCCATATATACGAGGCATTCTTCATTGGACAAATTGCGGATTGTTTGCCCTTATATAATGTGTGTGTGCGCGCGCGCATGCTTGATTCCCTTAGAAATTTAAAAGGGAATTACTTAGAAAATTGTAAAGGAGGAAACACAAAACCAACTAAGAGAAGATTTTAAAAAAAATATGTTCACAAATTAATGGGATTAAATCCATAGAGAATGATAACCTTAATTATTTGTCGTTGGATAATATTATGAGATATTTATATCATGCACTACCTTCTTATATCTATTTTGCTTTTTATGCTCACTTTTAGAGTTTTTGACCTTGGGTTATATGGTTGGAATGAATATATAACACTAGTGAAATTTCCTTTTTGGTTTAGTTAGCTTTTATGTATATTTTGTTCTGACATTATTCAATTCATGCGTGGAAAGCAACGCTAACTTCACAACAAACATAGCTCAAACGGGGCATGACATATTACCACATGAAAAGAAACAAACACTGTTATTGTACATATCTATCCATCTGAAAAAAAAAAAGTAGAAATTAACTACTACAATTTCATTTAGAAAAAGAAAAGGAGCCTAACTTGACAGCAATGATATACAATTATTTTGATTCTTGTCATGCACAATCTACTTTCACGTTTGATGTCAAACTTACATTGAATTGAGCATCTAGGTCAGCCTGTCCTTCAATAATCTCAATCAGTTCTTGCATATTTTCTGGAGGCGCACCATCACCAAAAATGCTAAAACTCCTCAGGAAATCCATAAATAACTTAAACTCAGCACCAGTTACGTCTTGTAAGCTCTGGAAAACAAATAAGAAAAATCATATCAAGTAAAAGTTGCTGGCTAAAATCTAAAAAAGACACAGGGAAAACCCACAAAAAGGAACAGAGATTTACCTTTTTCACCAAATCAGTAACATATCTTTCCATTTCCACTTGAGGCCTTAGAAGTTCAGCTTTGAGAGGAAACACCTAGTGATGCACCTTTACAATTAATAAAAAAAACATATATTTACAAGCAAGATACAGGTGTCAATACAAGTTTACCTTGTCCTTAAGAAAACAAATAACCTTCTCACGAACATTCTCTGCTCCTATCTCAATATGCTTAAACAAAGCTGTTAAAGAAGCTGAAAACCCAGAACCATCAATCAGATAATTAAAAACATTAATGGACCAAGCAGAATAGATTTCCTTCTCAAAAGGCTCTTAATAAACTCATATTGCAGAAAGAAAGGACAAACAGTAAAGCCAACTGTTACAAAAATAACCATGCAATATCATTCAAGGACTTATTTTATACAGCTGGAAGTCCACTATCACAAATATATGTTTATTAACCTTAACTGGCAGCATTTCTATCTTGCACAAAGTAACCAAAAAATACCTTGCAGAAAAAGTTATGAACAGAACTATATTCTCATTTATTAATTCCTGATATATCAGATCACTTAAATCATTTGGGACTTGGTTTGGAACAGAACCTTCATTTCTTCATTTAGACATCACATTGAATGGAATTTCAAAAACCACACTAAAATTTGAATTAATTGCTTACCCTCTAGGTCATGCTTTACCTAATTTTCTTGACTTCCAAAATCAATCCGAAACTCAATTCAAATACCATCTGCGTGTGACCTTCTCAAAAGACTAACTTGACATGAAAAAAAAAAAATCAAAAGTTTCTTAAATATGCCTGTGAAAATTACAAATTTGACAAAAGCATACAATGAGAAACCAAAATATAATCATCATTGGCATAACATCGGCATAATTATATAGTCAGGCCTCTTGGCCACTGATCATTATTCTAACTTTGCCAATGTGGCTTCTAAGAGGGCAGTGGTATGCTTGGTATTGTGTCCCTGTTTACAGCCTTCAACTGAAAGAAAATCCACCAATCTGAATATAGGAGGGAAAGAATGAGAATGGGAAAAATGTGTAGAGAGAAAAAATCTTAATTGTGAAAACTCAACAAATCTGTTACCAGATTGTCAATTGCACTGGATCAGAATGAGGTCCACAGGTGGTGTTTTGATGGTTCAAGCTGCAGCAACCACCATATACTTTAAATTCTAAGGCCCAACAATACAACAACCAAGGCCCAACAATAAGTGAAAGAAAATTGTACATGTCTCTGCTTCCTACAAAGCCCAGAACTTATCCTCATGTAAGCCAAGATCTTGGTGAAGAGCAAGGAGGACACAGAGGGAAAGGTAGGAGGGTCCCTCCTTTCTGTTTATTTTTGTAAACTGAATTATATCAGGGAAAGAAGAATGGCATCAGCGAAATGAGGAGATTATCTATCTACGTTTATAAATTTACTATCTACGTTTATAAATTTACTGTGTGGCACGCATCCCTGCTTCCTTCCTATTCTAGTAAAATATTGTTGGCCTAGAAATGGAGAGAAAATGTCTATATGAATATGTTAAGGAGAGGAAAAAATAATGTGCCTATCTGTACAACAGGTCAAGCAAATTGGAATTGAAGAGAAATGTGATAAAAAAAAATTTTGTTTGTCCCGTTAAGAACACAGGGGACACAGGATCATATATATCATATTCATGGGCTAACATGAAGAAATGAGAAAAAAGGAAATAATGAAAAGTATTAGAAATCAGTCAGTAATTTTAGAAACATGGCGAGATTATACACACTAATTATCATTAATTTGAGCATTGTGGCTTTACCTTTTACATCATGCCTTAGAAGGGTCATCAAGGATTTTTGCACCGCATCACGCTCCACATTTTCCTCTTAAGTAATAAAGTAAAAAATAAAAAAATAAAGAGTTGTCCAAATTGAATAATAGGTATTGAATACCACAAATTGGTGATCAGATACAAATATGTACCATATATTAAGAGTTGTCCAAGAATATCGACAATTTTAGATATATATTCAGGGGTATCCTTGCACAGAAGAGGAAGACCTCGAATAGCTTGTATTCTGATCTGTTAAAATATACACAATAGTAAGCATGTGAAGAAGAAAATACTTAAAAGTAAATGTCACTATAAACAAGATGAAACTATAGAGGCTTTGCAATTGCTGGTTAAAGATAGAGAATCAACAAAAATGTGTTCCACTTTTCATTATGGCAAATATGAGGAGAATAGTATAAGACAGGATATCTTTGTCATTGTATCATACAAAGAAAACAACATGAACTTTCAGAGTTTTTTACTTGTGTGTGTGTGTGTGTTGTGTTGTGTGTAAGTTGTCAAGGGATAATGATATTAACTTATTACAAAAAGACAAAGAAAACACAGATGATTTTTGAAAATCTAGATATGAAAATCAAATATTGCAAAAATATAGGCGATGCGCTACTGTACACGGCCATCAATGATAACACCAAATTTCTCCTAGATATGAATTACAAAAGAGATAAGTCCGTGATGGATGATCACATTAGAGACAAGCTTCTTTAGTGTATGTTTAATAACTGATCCTATACAAAGAAGCACGGGCCATACACGGAGAACCCCAAAGGTGAAAAAATATTATTTTACTAACAACAACAAATAGGCATTTCCTCCACTTTTGGCTCAGTGAGTTCAAGTGGAGATTATGTGCATGCAACATGAGTAAGTCGCAGAGTAACTACAAACGGGAACTCAGTGTATTTTTCCAGTCAATTATGAAGCACGTAACCATAGAAGCAACCGTACCCACAATTACCTCTATTTATCACCGATAGAAACCAAAAACACTCCATCTGCCAATATTCGAGAATAAAGTTTAAAGAAAATAATGGAAACAAACCCCGAGTTCATCCTCTTCAATCAAATCAAACTGCGCAGTCATGGCATCGGTAGCGAGGCTAGGGAAGAACTTAAAAAACCGCGGGATGAGCTGCGCCGCCAGCTGCTTCGCCTTCGCGCTCTGCCCCTTCACCGCCGCGATGATACCTTGATAGTCACCCTCATGCTTTGAAAACGCACGACGAACAGAGATTCAGTTAAGAACGCAAACCCTAGCGAAGAGAAGAACACTTCTTCTCGGAAGGAGAATGGCATGAATGGAGTGGAGAAAAGAGGGGGCACCAGAGTCTTGTCTTTGGCCTCGTTGAGACGCTCCCCGAACTCGTAGAGCCTCTCGACTTCAGCGGCATCGGCATCCGCATCGGCAGCGGAATCGGAGGCCATAGCGGGCAGGCGGCGAGAAGATGACTCTTGCTCTCTCCTCGTCCAGCCGAAAGGTGGAATGGCGGAGGTCGGGAGGAAGTGGAGGAGGGCGGTGGCTGCCGATAAGGGAGAGGTTGTAGAGTTTAGAAAGAGCTTGGGGCGGCGGTCGCGCCCCGATCCATGGCCTGATGTTTTTTTTCTTAATTCTCGAGTCGCGAGGAGTCGAAGACGGTTGTGATCTGTTGCGATGGTTCACGCAGCTGAATCTAGACTTTATTCGAGCGAGATATTAATGCGTTGTCAATGACGACAGCTATATATAGTTTGATTTAATTTTTTTAATCCTGTAGTAACTCTCATTTCTATCTTATATAGAGAGCTCCCGTTAGGCTGCTCATCCGTATGGACGATTTTCATATGTAAAAATCCTCAAGCGCCTCGACTTGTACATCCGCATGGGTGATTCTCATATGTAAAAAGGGCCCAGGTGCCTGAATCTGATCCGGGCACAGCGAGAAATTAATGTGTTGTCAATGACGACAGCTATGTAGTCATCTGATACAATTTGGATTTAATTTTTTAATCCTGCAGGTAACTCTCATTTCTTTCCTTATACAGAGAGAGCTCACCTTAGCTTGCACACCCACATGGGCGACTCTCATATGCAAAAAGCCCCGTGCGCCCGGACCAAGTCCA
>JBBPFQ010869791.1:0-12054 GCA_037974815.1 Kaempferia elegans
CCGCTTCCTCGGAACGCACAAAGACCGCCCGCGCCACCGCTGAGGACATCCTCGGAGCCTCCGCATCCGACCTCAACCGCACAGCCGCCGCCCGAAACTGCCTCGAGTTTCTCTCCCTCGCTGACCACCGCGTCGGGGTCGCCTCCTCGGCGCTCTCCGCCGGCGACCACGCCGGCGCCCGCCTCTTCGCGGGCGCCGTCGTGCTTCACCAGTACGACTGCTGGTCGGCCTACAAGAACGTCAACGACACCCAGCAGATGGTTGACGGCATGGCTTTCCTCTCCGACCTCGCCAACCTCACCAGCAGCGCCGCCTCCATGATCGCCGCCCTGCAGCGATACGGCGCCAACACCTCGCTGTGGGCTCCGCCGCAGACGGAGAGGGACGGGTACTGGCCGGACGTCCCGGCGGCTGCGCTGTCGCAGGAGGGGTTCGGGGCGGGTGGCGCTGGGTGTTGGTTTTCAGGGGATCCGGACGCGACGGTATGCAAAGAGGGCTGCGACTTCACGACGGTGCAGTCGGCGGTGGACGCTGCGCCGGTGAACTCCCAGCGGCGGCACGTGATCTACATAAAGGAAGGGGTGTACGAGGAAACGGTGAGGGTGCCGCTGGAGAAGCCCAATCTGGCGTTCGTGGGAGACGGCATGGGCAAGACCGTCATTACCGGCTCCCTCAACGCAGACACCCCCGGCGTCTCCACCTACAACACAGCCACCGTCGGTGAGCAAGACGTCAAATATTTTTACAAATTCTATTTTACTGTCAAATATTTCTATCTAAATTTAAAATTCCAATTATATTCTTTATAAATTGCAGGCGTTCTTGGCGATGGCTTCATGGCGAGCAATCTGACCTTTGAGAACACGGCCGGGCCGGACGCCCACCAGGCGGTGGCCTTCCGGTCCGACAGCGACCAATCGATCCTGGAATCCGTCGAGTTCCTCGGCCACCAAGACACTCTCTACGCCCACTCCCTCCGCCAGTTCTACAACGCCTGCCGCATTGCCGGCACGGTCGACTTCATCTTCGGCAACTCAGCCACCGTCTTCCACGACTGCCTCCTCGTCATCCTCCCCCGGCAGCTCAACCCGGAGAAGGGGGAGTCCAACACCGTGACCGCCCACGGCCGAACCGACCCTGCGCAGCCCACCGGGTTCGTGTTCGAGCGGTGCACCGTCAACGGCAGCGAGGAGTACATGAGGATGTACAGGTCCAAACCGGCCGTCCACCGGGTGTACCTGGGCCGGCCGTGGAAGGAGTACTCGAGGACAGTGTTCATCAACTCGTACCTGTCAGAGATCGTGAGGCCGGAGGGGTGGAAGCCATGGAAGGATGACTTCGCGTTGGCAACGCTCTACTACGGGGAGTCCGGCAGCGAAGGGCCGGGGGCAAATGTGCCTGCGAGAGTGCCGTGGAGCAGCCAGATTCCGGCGGAGCATTTGGGAGTGTACTCCGTTGAGAACTTCATCCAGTGGAATCGAAGGATTTGAAGCCCGCACAAGTTGCTGTTATTTGAGAATCAAAGAAAAGACGTGATTGGGGTCGATACCAAGTATATGTTAAGCAATGTCTTTGAGTCCCTTTCAAAATTTCAAACTACATAAAATTGAAAAGGAAGAGGGGGCATATGATTATTCGTGAAAATAATCAAATACAGTGTGAGGGTATAACAAGGAGTTGTCCTCCTTGTAGTGAAGTAGGAAATAGCATTTGATGCAGAAATAACAAGGGTTCTTTGGCGCCCACTTATCGTCGACTGTCATCTTTGTTGCGATATATATTTCACAGACTGAGCATTTCCTGTAGCGTGGTCGCAGTAGAGAAGTAAGGAGTGGGTACTCTACCCGATTCTGAACATCTTCGGGATGGATCAGTCTCATGTCTCTGATCACTATGCTGTGCCTGCAGTTGCCCTGATCAAATCCAAGAAACTATTGAGATTGCAACTATAGAACCAGGAAGGTTATGGTATATCCGGAGCAATTAACTCAGAATGATATTGCATGTCGATGAAAAATGGCTCTCATAAATTCGATCATGCACCAAAATGATAGCAATAAATAACGAAAACAATATAACCAAATTGTGTAGCAGACCTCATAAACATAAAATGGAGGAAATTAAAGAGAGATAGAGACAATGTCTAGTTGACGTGTGATAGAAAGTCTAGCTCGTCAGGAATTTGTAGCTATTTATGTTACGGGTCACTATTCCGTTAAAAAAAAAACCCAACTAAACTAGGATTTTCAGTTTGATTTAGCTCTGGTTAAATTAGTTTAGTTGGATCCAAATATAAGTGGAAGTCCCGTCCTGCTCTAGTTTAAGTTATATATCAAAGTCGTAATTTTGCAGTTCATCATAAGGCTAAGGGCTTGTTATGAACTAAAGATCAGTTCCCTTGAATATGCTGAGCCAGTCATTGCACTGTTTTGGAAAAAGTGATAGTAAGCTATAGCTTATGTATCTATAGTTGATGTGTCATATTGCCTTAGTGGTCAAGTGGCTGCAGTCTGAAGATGTTGTTTCCTAATATACTGAAGATACTTTTATTAGTTTTATCTGTCAACTACTACCATTTTACTGCAAAAGAAAGAGCATTTAGATTTTTTCCTAATATGTTACCAACCTAGTTGTGTGTTTTAACTTCTCAGCTATATATTCCAAATGTATTGGTCACTGGCCTAGACGTCGGTATCCAATGCTCTCATGGGCACAAGTAGTACATTGAGTAGATAGGTAGCACAGCATGCATATTAAAAGGTACATATCAAATAATTGGCAGTATAGAATGCAATTCAATCAGATGTATTGTACAGATTAGAAGGCAAGAACAGTTTTGTTTCAGTTGACGCAGGGAAAAATTACCCCACAATCCTACCAATATACCAAATTGAAACCAAAACCAAATAAGCAAAATCAGAACAACTTGATAATCGTGCATTGCTCCTATTAGCCTGAGCACCAAGAAGATGGATGCAGCTGCCCGTCACAAGCAACAGTGTTGAAGCCTAGTTGCTTACTGCACGCCTCTCTCATTTGGAGACACCCTCAAAATCTCTCCCTATCTATTTCATTGATTTGATCATGCAAAGAACAATCTCTCACTCTCATTATCTCACGCAAAGGAAAAAGATAGGTGAAGAGGAATCTCAACAGTAACCTTCGAGCACCCTTTTCTCCATTAAATATCAAATTGGAGAAAACAAGAAAGACTCAAGTCCAAAGACAAACAAATCAATAAAACTTCAATTACACCAGAGAGCACTCATGTCTTAAAACCTAATTAATCTGTGTTCATTCAACTTCAAACTAAAACGAATTTAGACTCAGTTACCGACAATAAAATAAGAAATTTGGCTTAGCTTAGACATAGCAATTACAGTATTAAATTGAGTAATAACATAGTTTTACAAATTTTCTATGTATTATTAACTCAATGACCTATGAAATTAATGTATTTCCAAAACTTGCCAATAAATAGGTCAAATGGGAGGACATAAAGGTGGCATTGGTAAAAAACTAAGCAGGTATCGCTAACCAACACTAGAGATCACCTAAGTATGAAATTGTGAATTTTTAGAAACAAATAAAGGGGCATGAATCTCAAAATTAAAAAGAGAAAATTGAAGTTTTTGGTATTGATCCAATATATAATATGTCAATTAAAAATGCTAAGTGTCGTGTGCACTCATACTCCTTTTCAAGAGTGGATAAAAGAAAGTCCTAATAAACGTTGAACAACTTACTGGGGATATCTCAATAGATGAACTAAATAGAAATAGTAAAGCAAATTCCATCATGAATTAGGTTAGAGATAGTACAAATGTGGAAGTTAGGATCAAGAGTATTGAATCAATTATTCAAAAGCATGGACTACGCCAATGAAAGATAATTATAAAACCTTTTGTGAGGAGAGTTCCATTAATGAAACTTTGAGAGAATATTTTTAATTAACATTATTTTAGTAAGAAGCAATGGAGAAAACCCAAATTTTGATGCAACTATTTGAGCCTAATTAAACCTGAAAGAAAGAAAACATTTCGTACCTGGTGGCAATAGAGATAACCAGAACCCAATCTGAATCCTCCGAGATCAGAAAATCTAGTCTTATGCATATCCACTGATCTAAATTTGGGTAAGCTAGAGACTTTCATGTCCCCTAAAAGCTCCTTTTGTTTTTTTTGCAGCCCACCAGACGAGATGTAATCCCATTTCTCAACTGCCTCTTGATTGTTATTTTTAAGCCAATCAAATATAGGTTTGCTATAGTCAATAGAAGAAGGATCCTGCAAATCATTGCACAAGGTATCCTGCATGAAGGCCTACCTCTATATAGTCAACCATTGTATAAAATCAGGAATAGCACAAATCAGAAATAGGGAAAGGTGTTACTTCAATAAGAAAATATCCAGAATTATCATGCACCCTTGCTGTATCCATCAACTTATTGGTCAAACAATATATATGATTCTTCAATTCCGAAAGGGTTTGGCTCCCCAAAACTAAAAATTCTTGGTTCTGCATGACATTTCAATGTTTATTAGAAGTATTCTAGTGAGCCATGGAAGTCTTAAACTATATAAGCAGCACACGCAGCTAAAAGAACTTAGAGAAAATGCAAAAGTTTTTGAAATTGTAATTTTATGACAAAATTATCTACTACATCAAAAAATGCTTTACCGAAACATTGATTACAAGTTATTGCAACTGTCAAGCCATAAAATCCACATTTCTGAAAATTTATACATTTACGGTAGGGAATATCATCACTTCTAATGCTAAGAACCATATAAAAGACACTCATTTTTACCTTTCTCCATTTATATTTATTGTCATATATTTCCAGACAAAGAACCATCTCAGGAAACTGCACTGGAACATATTCTTGTGATTTGACAGATTTTACCTGTCCAAAACAATGCACAAACAAATTCAGAAAAATGCCTAAACAAAAATCAGAAATTGATAATTTATTTAAGAAAAACATTTAACTAGTCCATTGGCAACAATAATAGACCCTGAATAATGTGTTCACTGACATATTCTAACTGTGACATTGATAGTTTGAGCTTTTCTTTCATGGTTCTATTAATTATGCTTAATTTTGATATTGGCTTAAAATGGCACTAATCGGGATCATAAACAATTCGGCAATGTTGGATTGTTTACCATAATGACTTATTACAAGGAACCAAGGATCCTGAATGAAGATTAAGATACCCAACTTTGAAATGTACAATAAACAATAGAACAGAGGTCAGAGAATCACGACAAGAACAATAACCCCAATTTGACATGTTGGATTGTGTACCACAGTTCCAAAACAAAGAAGGATCACAAATCAAGAGGAGGTGCTTAGATTATGCTTTCATTCCAACATATGAAATCTAGAGTCTGCACTACCTCTAGACAATGATTGACCAACGAAAATGGCAATTGTTTTATGATCAAAACTCAAAAGAAAATCAAATAAATAGGTATACTTTTGCAGTCAGATGGCCGAACAATATCTAAACTAAGAAAAGGTTTGTCTTTCTTTAAAAAAAGATGCAGTGCCATAAATCTTACAAGTTAACACAGTAACATAAATTGTTTGGAGCCAAACCTTGACAGGGCGTGTTATGAACCTCAAGGACTTCATCTTCTTAAATTTCTGTGAGGATGAAACTGTTCCTTCAGGAAGCTTTGAGTTGCCACTGCATAAACAAAACTCAAGATGAAAAGAATATGTAAAGCACAGAAAAACTTTGATATTATTTTTTACCTAATCTATACTACCCTATTGCCAACCACTAGAGCTACCATCAAGTGCACAAATCATTGACAATCTTCTGAGAGCATTCATTCGTCATAAAGCGGACACTTTTAGCTTCATTCTCCTTGAACATGAAATATAGTATTAAAATCGATGTCTATGGAGGAACAATATCATGGAATTTTGAATAAAGTTCATATGAAAATTACATAGCTGATGTATTCTTTTGAGTTACTTAAATATAAGGCTGACTTTTTCCAAACAATTACTACAATACTACTGGTGGTTTCCATTTGACCTTCCTTTCAGACTTTACAGAAGATCTAATTTTTTCTGCAAAACATAAGAGTATACATGTCTCTATATTGGCTAATATGTACGAGTCATCGATCATTATGACTACTTGAAGTGTGCATGCCAATTAGGCAATCTACTTACATGTTGGAACACCTTGAAAGCCTTCCAAGTTGAAAGCTTAGTCGTCAAAATTGCAAGGTGCAAAAAATTGCTCAAGGGTCTTGGGACTTAAAGCACAAAGCGAAGCACACACCTCACGAAAAAAAGCTTAATAAACAAAAGGACTATTATATCTACTAAAAATATTTGAAAATGTCTCTGAAAATCCAAATGACCATAACAAAATTTTTTTTGATGAAGCTGTGATTATTCAAAAAACTAAAAATAAATTAAAAGTCTTTAAAAATGTGATAGATGAAATATCAAATATCAAAATAATCATCTTCATCTTCATTGTCGAAATCTATGTCTTCAGCTCCAAATATGATTTATATGAATTAATAAAATTTATTATATTTTTTTTTAATTTTAAATATATTCTTTATATATTTCATTGAAATAATTTAATTAGGATTTATAAAAGTATATTCAAACTATCCCGTTTAAGTTGGGAATTGATTGAATTAATCAAATCCGCAGACCCAAGTTTTTGATCGTCTATAGTCCCACAGTAACCACGGGCATCGCGACACCTCCGGTGATGTCAAAGGCTTCGCGAGACGCTTCTGGCGGTGCCGGAAAAATTCAAAAGAGTAAAAAAAAATACAGAAAAGAAGATTCTTACCAATGATCCAGAGGCAGATGCTTCCGGCGATGAGAAGCAGACCAATCAACTTAATGGTCGATTTAAAAAGGATTTAGGGCTTTAAACAAAAAAAAGGAAAGTTTATGCGCTTCCCACAAAAGCGAACGCTTGTGCTTTTACGTGAAGCGTAGTGAAGCGCACGCTTCAGAGACCTCATACGCTTTCGAGGTCCCTAAAGCACAATGCTTGTGCCTTCGCTGTGCTTCGCGGTTAAGAGAACGAAGCGCTCGCTTTTAACAACTATGGTTGCAAGTGCACTATTCTTCTAGAGAAGCATAAAAATCACTGTTCATTTTCATAATTCATATACTTTCTCAACACAAAAGTATTCATGAACAGGTAGGATGGTAATGAAAGAGATGTGCTTAGCTAAACAAAGGTAGTCATCCATTAAAGATCAAGGTGCTAAAAAGCTGGCAAGCTTACCTAAATGAGTGCAATCTGGCTGCTAGCTTATCCTCATCCTGTTTTTGCTTTATCTTTGCGAGTTCATCCACTTTTGTAAAAAAAATCCCCTAAGGAAATTAGTGTCCTTTTAAAGGTTCCAAGCCAAATAAAATTGAAACAAACTAAAAATATTCAAGAAAATAAATATTCTTATACGAAAAATGAGTCAATCAAAATATGAAATAAACAAAATTACAAACTAGAAATTAGAAAAGAAACCAAATTAGATAAAGTTCTACTAAAATGATCCTACACTCTCAACAAGGTAACCCTCAATTTAAAGCAACTTTAAATAACTTAACAAGATTTACCACTTTTACAAAATCTAATTTTAAAAAACAAGTTCCTAAACGTATTAGTGAGATTTTTTTTTAAATTGTTAAATCAGAAATAATTTGAATTGATACTCTAGTTTTCTCATGATTATTATATAAGCCATCATTTAATAATAAGTTTACAATAGTAAATTTATCATAATTATTTAAATCATCATTTAATAATAAGTTCATAATAGTCATAATATTTTTGTAATCATTTAAATATTATCAATTTTGCAAATTTCTATGGAAAGTGATTGAAAATTATAATTCTGGAATTTATTATACTGAATAGATGATTGTGTTAGATAACTGTTTTAGTTACTTTTATTGGCCATGTATTTAAATCATTGTTAACCCTCATAATTATTCTCTTTGACTAAACCTATGATGGATCCTATTAAATAATCGTAATCTCCAACTAATGAGAACAACAATCTAGGATTTGAGCAAGGTTCTTGAAAATTTTCTTTATGGGTTCTTTCAATATGATTTTACAATTTTTTGTTGGATGATAGAATGAAATTAATATTTATCTTACAATCATTATTTAGTAGGCATAATTATTGAATCTGAAGTTACCATGTTGCATGGTGGATATAATATCCTATAGTTTATTATTAATTATGTCTATCTCTAATCTTGAATCTTTAAAGTTAATATAACATCATAAAAACTTTTTAACATATACTAAATATTATTAAATTTATGATCTGTTCAGATATATAATATCCTCACTAATACATCTACTGGGATCCCCTCCAACTGCCACCCAAAACATCACAACACCTCCACCACAACTCCTCGTGCAAGGTAAGTATGGAATAGAATTTTTATAATCTACCTAATCCTATATAAATTTAGTTACATTTTATACTAATGAAGTAATAATACAAATGATCTTTCAGAGTTTATTGACCCACACAAGTAGGGTGAGACAAGGATAGGGTAAAAAAAGTCCTCGTATATGTCCCCTTCATTTTCAATGCCATTTGACACGCCCTAAACTCATTGACATCTCCAATTGCCAACTCCCACCCACCCACACCTCATTTCTTGGGCGGAGGACTTTTCCTCTCACCTTCCACATAAGTTGCCAATTTTTAAGGATGACACTTCAAGTCCCTTCAATAGTGACATATACACAGTAATTGAAGGAAAATGCCTTGAAACTCACACCCTTCTAGAGAAATGTTTTCACTCCAAATGAATAAATCAAGCATAAAAGATATCATGTAATGTTTATACTAAAGGTTAAATTATCCATGAACAAAGATAGACATAATAATAACAAATTATAAGATGTTAGATTCGACAATAAGCTATCGATATAGCTCAAATTCAATATTTTTATCTTAACAATTTATAAATCAGATATCAATAAATCAAGCTAGATTATAAAAAAAAACATAAAGAAAGAGTTATATAAACAATAATAAAATATGAAAAACTTAAAGGTGATGGGGAAGAACCCACCCCAAATCTTATATTGATTTGTTCTCCAAAAAAATTACCTAGTTGTATTAGTTGGCAATGAGATTACGTAACCATTTTCTAGGCAATACTACTTATAAGTGTCACTAATTTGCTGATGATTGATTTACAAATTTTAGCAGATTATATAAAGAGATTTATGTTCAACAGATGCTAGTGGGAAAGGTATAGAATTAGCTGACTTTGAACTTATGTAGATGTTTTCCTTAATCTCTGTTATGCAATTATTGTTGAGCTTGTGCGAAAGAAAAAAGATTGACATATGATGGATGGATTATCAAAACGAAGATATAGATCATGAATGGCGGGCATTGTCACGTGCTAGTTTAGTACTACATGATCACTTGCAGACTAATGAAGGAGATTTATAAACTTAGATGAATGAACCACAATTAATTCCAATTTAAGCATTTTAGATCAAAGATTAGGCCTAGATAGTTAATAGTTGGCTTCACTCATTTGGCAGGATGTAACAGAAAACTATGTCAATCGAGATTTATGCTGCTTCAAAATGGATACCTCGTCTGTTGTGCAGTATTATGCACAACAATTTTTCACCATAACATAGTTGATATAGAGAAACCAATAGGAACATAATTTAAAGTTTAAACTTAGTATTGGAAATTTAATAGAAAATGATCAAGCATATATATCAAACTACATAGAGAATCAATCAACAAACCTCTAGATCACTAGCTCGAGAATCTCTATCAAAGCGCCTTCCTCTTTTTGTTCCTTTCTTATTTTTAACTTTTTTACCCAAATCATTGGATTCATGTGCCAAAGTATGAGAACCATTTGATATTATAGAGTGCTCCAAATTTATGCATTCAGATATAGAATTTGTCAAGCAAACATTTTCCTTCTCTGAGATACAACGATCTACCACCCTACAACACAAGCATAACTCAAGTAAATAACAGTATATGAAACTTAATTGAAACCGAGTAAAATTGAATTCACATTTTCAAAGAATCGAAAAAGCTCCTACAGCAATATGTTATTTATTACTTCCATATCGGAGGTGATATTTGAATTGAAATTTTTATGAGATAAAGAATATAACTCAGAAATAAGTGAATAAGTTACAAAGTTATCCCATTCAGATATGAAACAAATTCAAGGGGAAAACACACACACAAATTGAAGATCAATCAAGCACCAAGGATCCATCAGATGACAATCAAAGAGAGAGGTGAAGGGAAATGGTTCTCACTCTTATTTGAAGAAATTTGAGAATGGAATGGATTGAGTGTCCACTAGTTTGGATAGGAGAGTTAGGTTCTATTTAAAAAACCAAAAAGAAAATTCTAGGTACACCCAGCCATTTTTGCTCGAACTTCAATACTTAGGTCGGTCAATGTTTTATACCAAATCCAATAAAACCCCCACACATTAGATATTCTGGGCAAAACTCAAGCCCAACCTTACTGGCTAGGAATGAAACAGAACTGATGCAATCTAAGTAGGATCTTGAATATATCATCTATTAAAAAAGAAGAAGAAAAAAGAGGGAAAACTCATCAGCTAGATGATGCATTGCATTTTTTAGATAACCAGATCTTATATGTATAATTTTCAAATCTCTTCAGTGTGGATGAGTGAGGGCTAAGTAGAATTATTCTTTTAAGTGCTACTTCTTTTTAAAAGGGAACTTGTCCTCTACACTTTTTCTCTACTTTCCCCTTCATTTCTTTTTCTCTTAATTTGATATCTCTCTACTTGGTTTTTCTTTCATATTTCATTTTATCAAATAATCAAGCCTACTACAGCCCCAAATGTAATTGCAGAATTGAATGGGCTCTGGAGGTTCCAGGCTTGCAGAAGAATGATAGTGCAGTATATGGATTATATCTTATTGTTTTGATTGCACAGAGACCAAAATACCATGCCTTGTTTTGTGGTAAAAAAGAATGACTTTAACCTAAACTTACATATCATTTGAGCACTCTAAGTACAGTTGTGAATCGTCAAGGCAAGCAGCATCCTGCAATCACTCATAAATGACCCGTTGTTGAAAACAATAACATTAGCTTAGCACTCAAGGAGAACAGGAAGTTGCACCTTCACATCATCCTTAAGAGCTTTCTCGACCAATTCTTCCTCCGTAAGAACCTTCAGCTCATCAACCCTAACACAAGAAAGCTATGCCATCGATACCGTAAAACAGTCAAACCAGAACCAAGGGCAAAAATAAATTTTCAACTTCCATCTTACGAGAGCTCATCCTCAAAATTGCATTCGCCCGTCGACACCAACTCAGACTGCAAGCTCTGTAGATCACAGTAATAGATCAGGAAAAAAAAAGGGAAAATTAAGAAGCCGGAAGCAAGTAGACCAGCCGAAACCGTGGATAACCTGGAGTTCATTGAGGACGTCGGCTTTGAAATCAGAGACCGACGTTAGCTGGCCAACAATTCCAGGAACAAAGATGGGACCACCGCGGGCGAAAGGTAGGCGGCTGACATGATCCTGGAGCCGCAATTCCTCCGCCGCCTCCATCACGTCCGATTCCGCGTTGTCTTCCACCGGTGTACGATATATATCTACGCACGGGCGAAGACGGGCTGTATCAGCCAACGGTTGTTCGGTGGATGGCGTGAGCTGCGTAGTGGGTAGGCCACTTCGCCACTGCTACGATGGAAAACCCCGAAGAGTGAAGGGGGCTCGCGTAAAGGCCTGAAGGTTCCTCGGAGAGTCCCAGCGAGGGAAGCCGCGGTTACAGCCGGCGGCCAATCCAGGGCAGCCGGCGGCAAAGCGAGGTGTCGAAGATTATAATTAGGGCAGTAATTGGGGCGCGACCGCGCGAGGATGGAGGGAGAGAGGGACGAGCCCGGATTAATAGAAACGTTATATATATCGTTGTGAAGGAAATTTCAAAATGCTCCCCAGGTTGGAAATTTGAAGATTTTTAAAAAATTTTAAATTAATTTTTTTTT
>JBBPFQ010870108.1:0-12051 GCA_037974815.1 Kaempferia elegans
GCATACTCACAATGCATATTAAATAAACCAATAAACCTAACTTAAACTTTTACCCAAACATCGAAACCTAGGATACCTCGATTACCACAACAAGTCCCACTATATAGATAAGATTCTTAAGAAAACCACTAAAGGGTGATACTGCGAATGCCGATAGATACAAGTCAACATCTATTGAAGACTTGAGGAGAAAGTATCTCTCAAATAGAGTACTCTCAAGTGATTGGAAGTTTGATATACCTAATGAATTATACATGACCAGATTTAGCTTACGTAGTAATTAAATTAAGTAGATACACGAATAATCCTGGTGTTGAGCACTGGAAAATGATAACAAAAGTACTGAGGTACTTGAGGTGTACTCATGAATATGAACTACACTATACAAGATATTCTATTGTAATCGAAGGATACAACGATGCAAGTTAGATATTTAACATAAAAAACTCTAAGTCTACAAGTGGATATGTATTCACTTTGGAAAATATAATTATTTCATAGAAATCTTCTAAGCAAACTCTAATAACAAGATCCATGATGGAATCTGAGTTTGTAGCTCTTGATAAATGTTGTGAAGAAGCTAAATGATTATGACAATTCTTAAAAGATATTCTTATATAGCCGAAATTTGTGTTGATAATTTGCATACATTGTGATAGTCAATCAGCAATTGGTCGGACATAAAACTATCTGTATAATGGTAAGTCTAGGCATATACATCGTACACATAATATCATTAAACAACTACTCTCAATAGGAGTTATTATTGTTGGTTATGTAAAGTTAAAAGATAACCTAGTAGATCAGTTAACCAAAGGGTTAAACAGAGACTTAGTTGCAAGTTTATTACAAGAGATGAGCTTGATGCTAATAAGAAAAGTTGGTGCAAAGGAAACCCATTCTATGTAGATTAAGATCCCAAAAACTAGCTTCAAAAGGACAACCTAACTATACTGATAACGTTTCTCATTGTGGGGGAATGACCCAATAGTTCAATGAAGGATGGAGGTTAAGTAAATGACTTTTAATGATCCAATAGAGTAATGTAGAAATACTCTTAAAGAGTTCACCTATGTGAGAAAGAAGTAAGGTCGCTTTGAAGAGAATTGGAGGCATAACTCTTAGAACTTCTCACAGAACTAGACATGTTCATGGTCAAGAATGAACATATTCATGAAAATTGAGTTGTATCAGGAAGAATTCTGTGTGAGATATGTCAATATTTATACAAATGGCAGAACAGTTAAAAGACATTGAATCTACTGTTAATCTGTAAGCAAATAGATCTTCACAAAGGAAGATTCAAAGTATAAAATATATCTATCCTATATTGGACTCAACTGCTGAATGTTATCACATATCTTGTTTTCATTCATATGGGGAATTGTTGGATACCTGTGAATAGAAAAGAAGTGGAGAGGAAAGAAGATGCATTGTGAATTAGACTTTAGTCTCACAGTGGAAGTTTCATGAAAAAGTTGTTGGTTTATATTGTTGCACAGACATGTATGATGTGAACAAATACACGAGGAGAGGCTCTCTAATGCATGGGTTTGTAGGAGGGTGAAAATCTATGGTCTATATTTGTACTGAACTAAGTTGACCCATGTGCGAGCACGATCTGCATGTGCCGAATGCTGGACCAGTAGGGGTAAAATTTGCCCAAGCTGAATAACCAATATTTTACCACATGGATTCTTTTCACTTGCTGCTCAAGAGGGTAATAGAAGCATTAACTATGGTTAATGGTGATTTCGTACCCCCCCCCCCCGTGCGAATAGTAAGGATTGACCATTAATTGAATGACAATTACTCGACGCTCAATGCAGATGAGTGATGTTGCTCCTGTATAAGGAGACCATTGTCGAGAGCAGAAGAGGCTGGAAAAATTAGAATCTTCATCCACTTCATTCCCTCATTTTCTTCTTTCTCATGCATCTTTTGTTCGGTAGAATTACGTGTGATAGCAATCGAATACATTCTCAATTCATCATGATCCACTAGTGCTTGATAGCGATCACAGTTTGTTGATGTATCCTGGGAAACAAATGACCCAAGAGAACTTTGAAGCATAATCAGAGGTGGGGCGAACCTATTTCAAGGAAACTACGTTCATCACAGGTCTTAACATCTTCATTTCCTGACTCAGCGATTCAGACGACTTGTGTCCCGACTCAACTCAGGAGAACTCAACTTTCACTCAGGCACAGTCGGAGACGCTTCTTCCCGACTCGGCGATCCACTCAAGACAGACTCGGCCTTCACTCGGGAGTTGCTCGGCATCTACTCGGAAATAGTTGGGGACACTTCTTTTTAACTCAACTATCCACTCGGGATTGACTCGGCATCGACTCCCCCAATACTTTGCAGTCAGCGATCGAACAATTCTGCGATTGGACAACTGAATGACTCACGTCCCAACTTGGTAGTCGGGAGTCTATACTCAAACTCTGTATTTGGAGTCCAAAGTATGGAGTTGGGAGTTTACACTCAAAGTTGGGCGTCGGGAATTTGCAATCGGATTGGGTAGTCAAGAGTCTACACTCGGACTCAGTAGTCGGCCAACAAGGCATCCCAATTTTCTAACCAATCTAGTCATCCCTAGTAGCTCTTCCTCTCCTAGTTGACAGCCTAAGATTGCCAGCTTAGGTAAACTTAACTGATAAAGACTGATTTTAATTTCAATTCAGTAAATTCTTTAATATCTTTGGTAGATTATCCAATAATTTGTTAAGATTATCTAAATTGAGTATATCCTTAAACATTGTGAAACTTTCAATTCTAGTTTCCAATTTGTTCAACTGCTAAAATACTAACCACGCATGCATTTCTGCTATGTGATGAATGTCCAAGCTAAAGTCAAACGACTTCCAACTCTGTAGATTGATATAATGAATTTATCCAATTGCAAATGTAAAAGGCCGATTTAATTTAATTTTTTTACCTGACTGAAATCGGGTAGAATTAAAGTTTCATCCTCATCCTCATCCTCATCATCATCATCATCATCATCACAGTAACTACCCAATAAACCCTCACAACCAACCTCCATTGATCATCAATGAGAAACTTATGGTTGTGAGGCCAGGCATGAATCAAGATAGCATTGGTTGTGGCTGTGATCGAGCCCAAGGTCTGACCGTGAATTGGGCTGTGAGCTCACGTCTAACACACAAATCAGGTAAATAGAGGCAGAGACTTACAGCGGTGAGTTACTGCTGTGGACCGGAGTTGTCCCCAAACATATATGTTTGGTATTCTTCCTGCCAAGTCTCACTTCCTTTTCTTCTGGTGATTTTTTTTCCCTTCACTGGCTACAACCTCTTTCATGATGTTCATATGTAAACATTTTATGCGGACAAATGTGGGATATCAAAGCACCATGTTAATTTCAAATTTGTGTGAGCCATTTCACCCAATCTATCAAAAATTCTTGTTTAGCTCAAAAACAACTTTGATTTTTCTTCAACATGGATCAAGCTCGTGCTTTTATTTAAGCTAATGATAAGAGTCGGCGAACTTACTGGATATTTATGAATAAATAATCTAAACGTCCGTACGTGTGTTCAATTTTGAGATTTTTAGGCTAATAACCTACGAGCCAGGTGTACCTACATCCATTCCTCTAATCCTTCATGTTTTATTAAATATTCATCTTCTCTTGGCACTAACTCAACAACAACAACAACAACATCTCATTATCATCATCATCACTACTGTAGTGGGCCACATCACTCTCCTAAAAGCTATTAGACATCTCTAATGCAAAGTTTATGAGAAGTTTGTAAAGCACAAAAACTGAATAAAAAGCCTTGAATTATTGTAGAGGTAGGTTTAAGATTTGTTTTTCTTTTAGAATAGTAGTGAAAAACTCAAACATGCTGTTTTGTCTCGAAATTATTATAATATGCATAAAGTATGCAACTCATGCTATGAATTGGATCACAAAAAGTTTATTTAAAACTCTAACTATTGGAAATATCTCAATAAATTTTCATATGGTTGATGTGATATACTGGGATCATAAAAAAAATCATTTAGAACTCTAATCATTAGAGATATCCTAAGCCAACATGAAGCCCAATCTTTAAAAACAATCAAAGGATAATTAGGTAGAAAATAGATATATTAATGTGGCAATATTTGCACATCCTACTATTAATAAAACAAAAAAAAATACATCTCTAAACACCAAGTGCATATTCGTATACATCGATCTTAAAATACTAACAAGGAGCCTTCTTTGTGCATGGATAGAGCAGTGGAGATTGTGTAATCATTAAATATGCTCATTTGGCCTTGGTGAAATAAATAAATAAAATTTTCAAAGCATGTTTGATAACATTCTTTCACCAACATACGCAAGCACAAAAATAGGCGAATTAGGCCAAAAGAAGGCGCAGAAAGAAAGCGAGAAATCGCTGAAGTGGATGTAGAAAAGCACCCGCAACACTGCCTGCAACACCCACAACAGAAAAAGCCACACTAAAGAGAGGGACGTGATAGGAAGCAAAAAGAGAGCCCCTGCTGCATAAAGCCCTGATCACCAACTCTCTCCAATCCCCACAAAGCGTAGCAATCACCAACGCACTTATCCTACAATCACAAGTACTCCTTGTTATTTCACTAGCCAGCAAGCAGCTCCTCTCCACCATCTCAACACGCAGCTCCACTCAAACACCCACTGAGCAGCACCAGTCGTTGGTGTTGCTAAAAAGAGGAGGAGAAGGAGAAGGAGAAGGAGTAGGAGGAAGAGAAGTATTGGAGGTTGAGGTATGAGAAGTGGAGTTTGCATAGTGCGGCAGGCTCTCAATGATGAGGTTGCCTCCGTCCTCAAGCACTCCGTCAACCTGGCTAGGAGGAGAGGTCATGCCCAGGTCACGCCCCTGCATGTTGCTGCAACCCTCATCAGCTCCTCCTCTGAGTCCACTGACGTTCTCAGGGGAGCTTGCCTTAAGTCCCAACCTCACCACCCTGCCACTCACCCTCTTCAGTGCAGAGCCCTTGAGCTCTGCTTCAATGTAGCTCTCAACCGTCTCCCCACCACCGCCCCTCCCTCCTCTGGATCACTCCACCCTTCCCCTTCCTCCCTCTCAAATTCCCTCATTGCAGTTCTCAAGAGGGCGCAAGCCAACCAGAGGAGGGGCTGCATTGAGCTGCAGCAGCAGCAACCTCTGCTGGCTATCAAGGTGGAGATGGAGCAGCTCATGCTCTCCATCCTGGACGACCCTAGTGTGAGCAGGGTGATGAAGGAGGCTGGCTTCTCTAGCAGCAGCGTCAAGAGTAAGCTTGAGGAAGAAGCTTCTAGTTTGAGTCAATCCTCTCCGTTTCTGTTGGACTCCGGCAAGGACGTCACCGACATCGACAGAAAAATGTGGCAGTGCCCAGGCCTTGGTCTTGCTTCCAAGGCCTCTGTAAGTGAGGAGTTGAGGTCAGTCATCGAAGCGATGCTAAGAAAGCAGGGAAGGAACGCCAATACTGTGGTGGTGGGAGACTCGGTCTCCATGACGGAGGGCCTTATGACTGAGCTGAAGGGACGGCTTGAGAGAAATGAGGTCCCTGATGAGCTCAGGCATGCCAGTTTCATAAATCTTCAGTTCTCTGCCAATCTTAGGCTGATGAACAAGGGTGAGGTGGGCATGAAGCTGTCTGATCTCAGAAGCACCATCAATTCTTTAACATCAGATAGAGTTGGACTCATAATCTACGCAGGGGATTTGAGTTGGATAGTGGACGAAGAACCAAGAGATGGATGTGGCTTCAACTATGACCCAGTGGAGCATATGGTTGCGGAGATGGGTAGGATTTTCTCCGAGTTCAAGAGCAGCATTGACAACAGGTTATGGCTATTGGCAACTGCAAGCTACAGCACGTACTGGAAGTGCCAAATAAGGCAGCCATGTCTTGCGACTCTATGGGCCCTTCAAGCTGTGGTGGTTCCCTCTGGTTGGCTTGGCTTGGATCTCCAAGTATCCAGGTGAGATATATATATCATTGATTGAAGTTTTAGTCTCTTTCAGCATGGATTCTGCTCTCTCCGTGTCAATCTTTGTTCCTTGGAAAGGAATACATGTGGATGCATGTTCTTGTTGTTGTGCCATGTTTGTGAGATAGATGTTTCCATGATATAAAGATAGGAACAGGACCACCTTGTTTTTCTTTGATGGAAGACAAAACTACAAGCCTGTCTTTCCTTTTGCTCAGCCGAGCCAAAACACATCATTTTCAGAAATAAAAAAGAATAACACTTGCATGCTTCTTTGTGAATGATGGAGGTGGTTCTAATATTTGACAATAATTATACCACGTTCTCTGTTGATCAAGAATTGTGAATCGAACGTATTTCGTGATTTAGTTGTGAGAAGAACTAGATACAATGAAATACTGATATGTCATTTCCTCTTTTATTCTTCGCAGTTGCCTAAATTCAAGGGTGTTGAAATTTGACGAGTCGTCCCAATCTCAACTGCTTCAATCAAAGATATTCAGTTCAAAGGAAAATGAGATGCTCCTATGTTGCGACGACTGCACATTTAACTACGAAAAGGAAGCATTAATTTTCAAGTCAGAAACTCCATGCTGGCTCCAAGCAACCTCTGAGAGCGATCATAAGGTAAATTAGCGACAACCTTTTTCTTGTATTAATAGTATCTCTTCTTATGATTAACAATCTCGCTGTTTATTATTATTTTTTTTCACTTCTTTCAGAAAGCTTTGCCAGAATTGAAGAGGAAGTGGACCAAGATATGCCGAAACCTTCATCATAATCACTACTCTCCATTCTTCAATCAGAGTCTCATCAGCATGAATTACACCGGGTCTTTGTCCAAGTCCAATTCATGGTGGCCTGACAACTTCTTCTCCAACCAAAACAAAACCTTCATTGATCAGCATTCATTATCTTTTTCTGCACCCATTCAAAATTTTTATCCTGGATTCTCGATAATTGATAAGAAAAACAAGACAGGGAACTCATCTGAGGGAAGCTTCAGTTCGCTTAAAATTTCAACAGATCACCAGGTTAAGACAACTCTTGCATTATCCAATCCCTCCTCCTCGGATTCGGCAACATCAAAAAACCAGACAAAACTATTGATGGCAGACCAAACAGTTCTACAACGCCAATTGCAAGTGGAAATTCCTTGGCAATCAAAGAGCATTCCTTTGATAATGGAAGCACTGCATGAGTGTGTTAGTGGTGATAAGAAGTCTATGACGCTCCTGATAAAAGGTACTGATTTTGTTGCCAAGAGAAGGCTGGCTTCAGTCATTGCCGAGTCTTTCTTTAGATCTACGGATAAGATAATCCAGATTAAACAAAATGGCTCATGCAGTGCAACTCTCTTGGATGCCTTGAGAAAGGACCAGAAACGTGTGGTCTTGATAGAGGATTTCTGTCAAATGAAAGCTGACTTCATTAAATCATTCACGGATGCCATAAAATTTGGATCTTTTAAGGGCAACACAGGTGAAGAAGTGAGCTTGGTTGATGCCATATTTATACTCACCACTTCCAAGTGTTCAAAATTGAAGGATGCCAGTGGCATCAACAAGGTAGTGATGATGAAACTTTGTGCATCATCCTGCTACATCAAAAGGAAGTCAGAGAGTGATCTTGAGAGCTTAGCAAAGAAGCCAAGAAAAGAAGACCACAGTTTCGATCTCAATTTCGTAGTGAGCAGCAACACCGAGGAGGAAAATGTTCCAAGTGATCTAACACAGGAAGCAGAATGCATCAGCCATCATCTCCCAAAAGAGTTTCTAAAATCCACTGTTCAGCTCACTTTAGATGCAGGTCATAGTGAGCGCCAAGAGGGGAAGGTCAATCTCCTCTTGAAGCTCCATCGAGCATTCGCGGAAGTGCAGACTGGCAATGATGGAATGGGGCAACTTTTCATCGATCCAGAAATCGCGGAGGAGTTAATGCAGGCGTCTCATTTGTTCTCGGAGAGCTTCTTTGAGAAGTGGGTGGCAGAGGTTTTGCAACCGAGTCTGCTAACTGCGGCAAAAGGTGGGAACTTGAGGTTGAGTTTGGACGGGAAAGAGAGGTGGAACGTTGAAGAGTTTGGTTTCTTGGCTTCTGTACTGCCAATTAGGATAAATGTGGATTGAACTGTGCTGTAATCTATCAGAATTAGTAGCAAAATTTCCACTCTTATTACAGCTCCTAACTTACCAGTCGTCCTTCAACTGAATTATTACTGCAGCTAGCTGAATCAAATGCAGCTGTAGGTACCATCTCATCGACTGATCGACGTTCTTGTTTTATCTTTGGCTGTCCTTTCTCATGTCTGTATGGAAGTAGACATGGCAGGGGACAAAAAAGCTCCAGCCTTCTTCTTTTTCCTACTGTTCGCATGCGCTTTTCCATCACGCGAGAAAAGGCAACGGTGGAAGCTCAAGGACATGGACGTCGGAGCCGAAGGCTAAAGCCTAAAGCTAGAATGAATGAAAACATTCTTACAACTAGACATCGACTGTGCTCTTGTACTCGTTATTTTCGCCTTAGAAATGTTGCCAGATATCAATCAACTGGAAATTAACTTATGATTCTGTGAAATCATTCACAAAGTGAAGGAACAAAGATGACCATAATATAGCTATAATATTTACAAAAGTGTCACCACTAATGAAGCTATCATTCTACATCTATTAATTTCCATCTTCAAATATTGCCCAACTTTGATCCCTTGGCTTTTCCTGGATTTCTGTATCAATATTTTGTTTGAAATAAGATCTAATTAATTGTATTTAATTTGTTGAGCAAGAATGACCGACTCCAATGACTAAGTGGATCAGTCACCATTTCTCTCTATATTCTACATCAATCTTACAAAAAGTAACTTTATTCTTCGAGCATTTAGAACTCTTTAATGAATAATTCATACATATATCTGGGCAAGGACTTATCCGCCACAACTTTATTCATTAAAAGGCAAAAGTTTTGGGCTCTCTAGATTTCTTTGACCACCCGGAGCAGGATTCAAGTGCATGAGCACAATTGCACAGTATTATAATTAATTGGCAGAGTATGGTTGTAGGATTGAATGGTCATATATATATATATATATATATACACGCACTGTATCTGCATTGATCATGTGGGACTATGAGAGTTCATGGCTAAGGGAAATAGTGGGTCGCAAATTACACTATTAGGAGTGGTGGAGAACGAAGTGTTAAGAATATTGCTCCAGTTAATTATATCTCCATCATCAATGTAATCATCAATACAACTCAACCTCTAGCTCTGAGTCACGTGCAACAATCTTTATACTTATGAAAAATATGTAATAGATCTAGCTTAAATCTTTATCAAACACTATTGAATTCGACCAATTATATTCAAGTATCAACAATATATATATAACCATATGCTGCCACCACAGTCATAAATGGCTCCATAAGATTCCTTCCTTATAGCAAAGTCTCGGACGACCATCACCCAGTAGATGTTCCAGTGGAGTTGGTCGTTGCTTGAGTCAGAATCAAACTCTGTTGGGAGGCGCATTCTCAAGTGCGTTGCAGTGGTAGAGACAAATAGCGACGTTGTCTCACTGTCATCAATGACCAAGACCAACGACAAACCAACAATCCCCGCTCTGATCCATCCCACGTTGCTTCCTAATGGCATCGACAATGATGTCAAACATACAGAACTTTAATATTTTACGTTGTCAAGTTGCATTAAGTTTTCTGTCCTTTAAAAAGCCTTTCTCTATATGTGATAAATTTTGAATCTTGATTTTTTATTTTTATTTTTCTTTTCCTTTCTTTACACACTAACTGTCATTACGATTAGTGTAAGAGTTATTTTATCTTGGTTAGATCGATATGCGCGCTAGTTGCAACAATGAATTAGGCTATTGGCTTTCAAGTTATTACTGAGGGACTAACTGGGGGAAAAGCTTTGAACATTGCTTAACGTGGATGGGCTCAGGGCTCAGGGCTCAGGGCTCAGGCCTCAGGCCTCAGGGCTCTGGCATCAAAAATTCGTGGGCGTCCGGATGGACCTTCCTATAATGAGTTACCCAGAGAAAGATGATATCAATTTCACCAATTTTATTTTCTTTTTATGAAATATTTGGATGGATTAAACAGTTCTTATTTGCTATGCAAAATTTATAAGTGTTATTTGGGAGTTTAAGAATCCAAATCTAACCTTAGTTTTGATCCTAGGGTCTAAGAAGATCATCAAAATATTTTTAAAAATTTAAAATTACTTTTAAATTGATTTGTTTTTTTAGTGGTACTAGTTTTGGTTTAATATAAAGATATTTTTTTTCTTTTAGAATTTGCAAAAGTGTCGAGACAATCTAAATATTTACATTTTCTTTAGAATTTTGTAGGTAATTGAGATCTTATTTAGATGATTTAGGACAAGGAAATATTATCTTCATTTGCCCAATAAAACTTGAGATTCCACTATGATAATTCCTTGTCTTAGATTCCTCAAGTAGAGTTGTAGATAAGCCGAGCTGAGCTGAACATTAGAGTATTCAAGGTTATTTGATAAGGTAATCGGGTCAAGTCGAACCGAGCTTAAAATTAACCAAGTCTTTGAAATAATTGTTCAAGTTTGACTTGCTTTATTTTTATGAGCTTGAGCTTGTTTGAAGATTAGTTTGAGCTTTGTTCGTTATTTAGTTATTATCGAACTCCTAATTTAAGATTTGTTTGAGCTTGGTTCAAGTTTGGTTCGTTTAGATGTTATCAAGCTCTCAATTCAAGCGTGTTTGATTATTTAAAATTTTTATTTGTTTGATTGGTTATTGAACTTGATAATTTAAATTTAAATTTTTTTTTATTTAGCATGTTAATAAGAATTTTATTAATAAACATGGTTCAAAAATATTTTTCACAAGCATTATTCACGAATATTAACGAGCTGAACACCTATGTGTTCAAACTTATTTATTTAGTTTAAGTTTGCTTGTTTAATTGATCTGGTATATATTAAATGAACATAAACAAGATCTTACCAAGCCGAACACCAAATTTATTCAAAAACATTTGGTTCATATACAATTATATCCTCAAGTATCGCCATGTTGATGTTTCTGGGCATTTCTCATAACTTACCTTTCTCTAGTGTCACAACCAAAATTTAAAGTGGGAAATGACAGCAATTCTGAATAGTAATCATCAAGTTCTTGTCTGCTCTGCTTAGTCTGGCAGTTATTCATAATTTATCTAACCTTGATATAATATTGAGACAGGACTATAAAGGTGAGTATTATTACTTTTTACCATAAAAAAATACAGCAAAAGCAATCTTTTGAATCGATTCTATCGTGAACTGAAGAATTTGAAGACTCGAGTTATATAAAACAGAACTACTTTTTTGTTCCATTATTGACAAGTCGGTTGGATTTATCCGTCAAACAAATAAAAAGAATACTTTTCAAACCGAAGACTTAAAAAAAAACTTCTAAAAGGGTTTTCATAAAGATCCTGTCGATAATTTTTTTTCATGTATGTCCTCTATATATATAATAATTATGTGCTTGAGTAATAATTTCATGTATGATTTTTAAAATTTCCACATACAAATATTATTGTAATCCATAATCCACGTGTTATATCTATATTTACGAACCAATGACCAATAAATGAAGCGACTCTATTTTAGTACTAACTCGGTTACTGTAACAATCAGTGACCAATAAAGACCTTAATATGTGGGGGCGAGCACCTTAATTGAATTTGAAAGCCAACGAGAGGACTGTGGATCCAAGAAACTAACTTCATGGTAGTGGAACGGTTAGGTAAAACGGACTCACCGAAAAAAATCTAATTTTTTTTATAGAAACTATAAATATTAATTATTAAAATAAAAAATATGTCCAGGCAAATACCGTGAATAATCAAGTTATCAGTCAACTAACTCACCGACACATGCTTTTTCTAGAGACTGTCAATGACTGAGATGAAGAGCCTGAAATGCACTTTAAAAAGATAGAAAAGATAGAAAAGAAGATACATGAGAAGATCTTAAGGTTATTCCAACGTTCAAGTTAGGATTTACTTGATGTGATACATGAGAAGATA
>JBBPFQ010870425.1:0-12047 GCA_037974815.1 Kaempferia elegans
CTTATTATTAAGGATATCATTTATTGTCAATTATTTGATAATAATAATTGAAAAGGTAATTGAGGGAAAAAATAATCTGATTCCTTTCCCTTTATGACACGATCATGATTATGAAAACGGTTGCCAACACACGTTCTAAAGTGTCAAGTCAGCCCTAATCGTAAGGAAGGAGATACATGCCGCCTATAAAACGAACAGGAACCCTAGGTAATCTCTCTCTCCAAGCTTTCCCTCTCATACCACAACTCTTTCTCTTTCTGACTTAAGCGTTGGAGGGGTTTCCGTCGGAATACTTCCGGTGAGTTCCTTTAACGCTCGTGTTAATCTCCCAGGCCTCCTTTCTTCCTCGTCATCATCCACCTCACCGTCTTTGGTTGCTCCTTCGACTTCGACCCTCCACATAGTTCCTTGCCGGAACAACTTCTAATCGACGTAAGTCGAATACCTGTATCAACTAGGCAAAATGAGTTGGGGCAAAAATCAAAAGAGTACTACTTATTTTTGAAATCATCAAATAACGCCTCGCTTTAATTTTTATAAAAAAAGCACGCCACCTCATATATAATTACCTAACTACCTTTTACTATATTATTCCTATTATTATCTCTCACTTATATTTGCTGCCTAAATCCTAAACTAAGAGTGCGTTTTAATATCTACAAAATCGTAGCGGCTACTACGTGAATGCTAGATATGTTTTGAGAGGTCATAAAGTTTTAACTCGATTTGAACCATGAAGTGCATAATATATCAAATTGAAACTTATTCAGAGATCTATATTTATTATCAGATGTAATCTTACATCCATAACGACCTAATTGTAGGCTTAAAAAAATATTGTTTAAAATATTTTCAGAAGCTCAGCATAATTTTAGTTAGATTATTTTCTATGTTTAGTATTTATGAAATCATAACTGTAACAACTATTATAATTGTAGTATATATGAAATTGTAACTGTTATACATGTGTGAACAATTAAGTGAGAGATATATATAAGATAATAATGAGAACGACACAAAAAAATTTAGTCATTTTAAATTTTACATAAACATGAAATGTGTTTTTATTTAAAAACAAATTAAAATTGGAAGAGATATTATTTTTGATAATCCATGTATCTATCTATTCAAATTGATTCATTTTAGAAATAAACAATCTAATTCCATGGAAGTTTTTCACCAAACACCTAAGAACATAAAAAAAAATATTAATAAAAACTCATTCAAATAGTCAATATTATTAGGTCCACTATTTAATAAAGAAAATCTCCTACAATATAGAGATTTAAACATTTAAATCCCTTGATTATATGTTAGAATGTCTAACCATCACACCAGCAGCAAAGTGGCGCTCTTTTCACTTAAAAAAGGAATCTCGATAATTAGGTGTTCATTATTAATGATTATTTTCCTGTAGTCGTATACAAATGTGTGTTTACAACTGGCAAAAAGAATCTATTAAAAATTATTTGGATAGAATTGAAGAGCCGAAAGTCGAGACCGATAGTATTAAAGTGACAATTAACAACTCGTAACAGCCTCATTAGTTGAAGCATTAGTTAATACAGGCTCCTCGAGAATGAGGGAGATAATGCTTCTTACAATAAGAAACCTTTTTATTCTTTGCTCTGAATCAAATATGCAAAAAAATATAACATAATCATCAATAACTGATTCAGTATTTCTAGAAAGCTAGATTGAACTTATTCATCCTTCATGTTTGTGGAGCACAAAATCACACCAGAACATTACACGAGAATCTTAAATGTAACTCCTATGTACCACTTTCTCATTATCTCAACAAACCTACATTTTCACCATTCAAAGAAATTGGGTTGTTTCTTATTTGCGATCCAGGCATAAGATGGGCTCATGTAAGACAAGACAAAAGAAAGGAAAAGAGAAGCAAAAACATACGCAATAAATATCATCATCAGTTCGTAAAACTGATTGGAGGATAAAAGAGAAAAGGTTCGAGAAGAGTTCATGGTGAAAATAAGAGCTCTGAATGTTGTTTCTGCACATTTGGAGAGGAAGACATTAAAGTCAAGGCTTCAGTCACATAAGCCATGGCGCTTAAAGCTGCTTTGAGGACCTCCTGTGAGCAGCCGGGCTTCACAATGCTCCTTACCTATATATGATCAAAAATAGAATAAAAAATAATCAGGAAATTTCAAAGTTTTTTCTCAGAATTATGGGTTGCACAGAAGAATAATGCCTAAGCAAAAGGTAACCAGGTAGAATCCAGTGAAATAGAACAGAAAAGTTTCAATAATAATTTACTGGAAAGTAGTTCATCACACCAGTGCAAAGGATAGATAAAATAGAATGACCATAATGCAAAAGTAACAAAATTATAATGTTCATTAAATGACATGAAAAAATAACCTCATCAAGGTATTCCTGAAACTTTTTGATTCTGCCCATGTAGTCTTTATCTTCAACACACAATGTGATAGGTTTAGCATCGGCACCAGGTCCATCAAATTGGAGAGGTCCTGGGTTTCTATAAATATCGTCCATCAGAAACCTTGAAAAGTTGCTTCTTAGTGACCTGGAATACAGATTCAGGTAAGGTTGATTGAAGACAACATGCTTATGTACATTTAGGAAATGGAGGAAGAAATGATCACTGAGATCCCTCAACTCAAATATTCAAAAGAAACAACTTTGTATTATATGTTTCTACAACTGAAGATTCTACAAATTATTTTAGCTTATACTATAACAAAGTGAAGATTTGTTGGAATATCTGGTGAAACACCAGCCAGATGCATTTTCATTCAACAGAAGAGAAATGCCTATTGAGCAAATGATAAAATAGACAGTTCCTATAAAGGATCTGCAAGATTGGATATACATACTCGTATGCTTTTCCTTTCAAGTCAACTGTGGCAGGATGGATGACAGGTTTTCCAATTGAGGTGACTCCGGGATGACATGACCAATGTTTCTTCACAGACATCATTGCCTAGCAACAAACAAAGCAGTCCAATGAGTTTATCTACATTATTTAAAGGGAAATTTCCACTTAACACTTAGAATTTGCTTTAATTGCAGTTCAGCCCTTATATCAGGTGTCAATTTGTCTACCAATGTTTGAAAAATCTGTAATCAATTTGGTCAGAAAAGCATTTCTTCTAACAGATACCATCAGCATAAACAAAGCATAATAGGAAAACAAACTTTGGGGAATAAACTGACATTGTTTAAAGCGTAACACAATTTCAGTCAAAATATGAAAATAGATAAAGTTTTCAAAGTACAAATTACAATTTGAGTCGAAATATTGAAAATAGACAAAGATCATGTTTGGTTCTGGATTTGGTTTCAGTAACAAGTTGATCGAGTAGCAGATCTTACAGTAATTGGAGCAGCACCACATTTCCACTTGTTCACAGGATTTTTAAGATTTGTAATTGTAGCCATGTACCCATTCAAACCAGCTGCT
Source organism: Kaempferia elegans (assembly GCA_037974815.1). Taxonomy (NCBI): domain Eukaryota; kingdom Viridiplantae; phylum Streptophyta; class Magnoliopsida; order Zingiberales; family Zingiberaceae; genus Kaempferia; species Kaempferia elegans. The sequence goes on from JBBPFQ010870425.1 coordinate 3,452, forward strand.
AATATGTGATAGCACACATGGCCAAGAACCTAAAAGAGCATTAATTTGACAGATGTCTCAGTTCAGATGAGAAACTTAAAGATACCAGAGCTACAACATGTGAGACTTACAAAGGCATAATCGCAATCAAATTTTGATGGTAAGGATCCTCGAGCTTGATATCCAAAAAAGTGGCAGATAGCATTGAACTTTTTCCCCTTGTAGGTACCTTCTTTCTGTTACAAAAAATAATAAACTGTTTGCATAGAGGATGAAAGATGCAGCATAAAAAATAAAATAAAGGAATATAACCACTTGATAGAAAGAAAAATGTTATTCAGCCCGCCAGATGAACTTACCAAACGTTTGTTCATTTCTGTCTCAACTAACTGTGCAAGAAGCTTCTCTGTCTCAATCTAGAAAGAAAAGCATTAAGTGTAAGAGATGAAAAAGACTCGTTTCATATATTTCCAATCTGTCAAAATGTTAGATGTTTACTTGGGACAGCTGTGCAGAGTCATCAGATTCTGGATGCAAAAGTAACTGCAGTGTGCAAGATGCAGTTAAATAGCTAATAACACTTGAGGACATGTTTATCACAATGTAGAAATAAATATAAACATCAAAAAATATTGTTGTTCACAAGAAGCAATTCAAGAGAAGACCTGTTTCCTGATGAATGGAGGCAAGAATTCAAATAAAGCAGATGCCCAAGGTGAAAGTTGAGATGAAATATCATCAACAGACACTCCTTGGCGATGAAGAACATGAATTTCCTAATTCATTTGACCAAAATATAAAACAGAAATAAGTTTCTGGGCTTCAATATGCTCAGCGACAGAAGTATAATAAGGTGCGTTTATTTTACCTGAAGCAACGCATATAATTCTGGTATACTCTCCACAAGCCCCTCCGGAATAAGGACGACGCCGTGATATTTGTCTGTATCAGAAGTGATTGGTAAATCAGTAAAGGATACATAGATCAGTAGATCCAGAGATAGTCCTCATGTTACCCTTCTCTGCCCTGGCTTGGATTGAATCACATATTTGTTTTGTAATATCAAAAATTGTAGATTTAGATGATGTGACCTCCTCCCCTAGGATGACCTGGAATCAGTAAACAATAAATCCACATCAATATGTGCAAAAGAAAAAAAACAAAACAAAAAATTGACAAGAATGGATAAATGTCATTAAACATAAGAACTGACCAGATTGGGATGTGACTGGAGAGTACATTCTAAAGCCACATGGGAAGCCTTGCGGCCCATCAGCCGAATAAAGTAATAATACTGAAAAGTAATTCAGATCTTAAATACATTGAAGAAACAAAAGAAAGCTAAGCAAGTAATAACAAGCTTTCAAATAGCGTAAAAATCGAAAAGCATCATGCTAAAAAGCACAAGGGATAAAATTCCGCTAAGCTACTGATTAATCTATTAGCTTGGAATGCTACCAGATTATGCCAATTCATATCAATGCAACAGAGGATGAACCATGCACCCTCCTATTTATCATTTTCCTTTGCCCCCACCCCATCCAACCTCCACCTTCCTTTCGCTTGCAGCCTGCTCCCTAAACCATTAATTCATCCTTGCCCAGTGCAAAGATGGCTTTTTCCAAGCCCCTTCTGCAGAAACCATCCACTTTAGCATAGTTCAAACATAAATGTATGGGTCCAAAGGAGATTGAAGTCTCTTCCACAATGGCTTTTACACAACTAAACAGATGAGAGGAAGTAGATTTTTCCTCGTAGAATCCCTTCTCTGCAAGTAGATAAGTTGTTAATAAATATGTGGGCCCTACTTATCTGGGGCTTTTTTAAGGCTAAAGTGGGTTACATGCTTTTTGAGAATAACCAATATCATTCTGCTACCAATACAACCATGGTTGGAGGATTTGCGGGTATTTGACACTTCTCTTCAGGGATCAAGGAAGAGGAATCTGAGGAAGAAGTCGAAGGCAGGCAAGTTGCGATCAAGGATTCATCAACAGGGGAAGATACGATGGCATGGAAAGCCATGTACAAGACACCTCAGAGCTGATTTGATAGGGAAGTAAAGCAATGTTCCTCGTCACAACATCCTCAGTCATGATCTCTGTATCACCCAGGATATTGGCCTGCCAGTTAACTCCTTCCTCCTCACCATGATCAGATCTGCAACTTGAATCTTTGTTGCATGAGCATCCACTTCGTCTCCCTTGGCAGCTGTAGCCATGACCTCAGCCATCTTAACTTCCACCACTGCAATATCATCGAGGAAATAACACAAATGGCAATAAATGCCTATTAAACACCTCCTTGACATGGCCACCATTACCTTTCCCTCATTTGATGCCCTCTGTTTCCAAAATTACAATCCCAATGTTTACCTTCATAAATATTAGTCTGCTGAAAGTGCTCGTGATCATCAACACTGACCTAGAGCTACAAAAATGTTTTCCGTTCTTGGATCCTATTGTAGCAAAAAGTTGATCAAGCTCACCCCAGGCGCCCCTCACAGTCTGTCCTAGGTTATGTGAAGGGAGGTAAATCACGTCCGCTTATAGCCAACCACCAAATGGCTAGAGGTGTCCTGCCATTGTTAGAGATTGAGTAGCTTAATAAAATCATGAATTGATCCTCCAATAGCACAGACTGATCATTTAGAATTGAGTGTGCTTTCCATAACGTTGTTGCTGTCTTCCTTCTCATTATGTGAGAGAGTTTCATCTCCTTAACAACAAACCTCTACATGCCATTTCCTACACAGTGGGGAATGAAGGTGCATCAACTCTCATTTTGAAGCTCTCCCCATTAATGAATGATCCAGACTCACATCTAGAGCATTCAGTGGACTAGGCAAACCATAGTTCAAATTCCACTATCAATACAGTGGATCAACAATTCTCATATTTGTCAACCACCAGTTGTGGAGGGCTACTGAAGGAAACAGATTTGTACATTTGATGGGAAGAGCAGCGATGAATGCAAGATTGCAAGAGATGAATTCATCTAAGAGTGAACAATGATGGAACCAAAGGGATAGAAAGCTAATTCCTTTACTGTTACTAATACACTAATGCAATTTCCTCAGAATTTAAGTGACACATCGCCTTATGGGAATGGACATCGCAGGGAAAAAACACATTAGAAATGACAAAATGATGGGTTTACAAACAAGGTATAGCAGAATGTATACAGTTTTTATGATTGAAAAGAATCAAGAACCTAAAGTGAAAACTAGATTGTTTTTTTTTGGCATTTTTTTAGTGCTATGTTCAAACACAATGAAGAACGACCAACCAAGGTTCTCACAAAGCTTAAATTATAAGCAATGGGAGCAAGGCAGTACCTTTTCGGCTGAGAGAGCATCTGTGCACACATTGCTAATCAGTTGTGAGTTAACCTGTAAATAGGATGACGAAAGTGAATTTTGTTAAACAATTTCATTGAGCAATATCAATGACAACGAAGGGAGAGTGTGAAGGGAGAGCTCAATGTTAGTGGGAGAATACAGTTTGAAAATTAAAAAAAAATGCTATGTGAATTCCATTTGCAATTCATTTTAGAATAGTTTACAAAGAGCATAGTATCTGAAACTAACAACATAAATAATAAAATATTGCATAATTAATTAATCGCACAAAAAAAATTACCTTGCATATTGTGTCAAACCCAACATTTGTTTCAACAAATTGGTTCTTTAGATCTCCATTTATTGTTACAGGAACCCCAACCACCTATCAACAAAATTTCTATGCATTTTAATCATAGAAGGTCTAACAATACAAATTTTTCCTCACAAAGGTTCACCAAATTCACAGTAGTATCTTCATCAAAAGTGTTAAATTAAAGTCTGTAGATCACCAAACAGATACTAAAAAATATTAGTTATTTTGTCAAGTCAACAAAGCCAAAATCAGAACCTTTGTTGGACATTTTAACTCGCTAAATGTCTCCGCAAGCTGAGCAGCATCTGTGTTGGAAGTAACTCCTAGATAATTATAACAAAAAGAAGGGAATCAACAGATGATCCTGGTTATCTGAACAGATATACTTTTGCTTAATTAGAAAACACCTCCAATAATGATGAGACCATCTAGCTTCAATTCCTTGCAGGCCAAAATTGTAGCATTGACTTGCTCAGTTGATCTTATTTGATCTTTTGTCCGTCCAAGTAAATCATAGCCACCTAAAGCCAGGGAAACATTATAGTTAGAGAAGATGTGCCAATATAAAAGATGAAAAATTGTCAATTCATAGATATCCTGTAAAAACCTTGATTTTTATAAGTTGATAGGACATCATCAGTTATTTCCAAAGTTTTCTTTGCAAATAATCCTTCGGTACCTCCTGCAACATACAAGGAAATGAGAATCAAAGAAGGTTACAGGATACAAAAACAATTCATCACAATCATAAAACCATTTAAATCATCCAAGTACCTAGTAAACACAAGTTAGTAAAGCAAAACAAATATGATTTAAACATACAAATTGGAAATTGAGAAAATATAATTTCTGTGAGGAAAAGCATTCACTTGTAGATGTAAGTTAGGTTCACCAAACATCTGAAAAAAAATATTCATACTCAATAAGGTTATTTACAGAATAACTTCAAAGAAATAAAATAGCATGGATTTAATACATTCATGGATACAGAAAATAACCTCAGAAACAAGTCTATTGCACGGACAGATAACAGTGCCTTTTGAGGCTTCAACTATGGCGAGATTCTTTTTCTTAGTGTAATGAAAAAATAGGGAAGAAGGAAACATAATAAAGGAAAGGGAGAGAGAAGATTGTAGCAGTATGCTTCTATGATAGTATGATTAGTATCCAAGAAATTATATTATTATTATTAATAAACGATTTAACGTGATGCACCATTGGATCAGAACTTATAAAATGAAGGCTTTGCAGTACTAGAAGAAAGTCCAAAAAGAAAGCATAGGAGACATGTAGGATTGGATAATAAGTATTAAATTGGAAAAAAAAGTAAAATACCAAGTAAATAATGCTATATACCAACCCTACAACAAGTAAATAATTTATAGTTAGAGTAAAATAGCAGACAAGTAATCATTATACTTGACAAAGTATTATATGTAGAGTTAAGTAGCAAATCCTACTAAACCACAACTGTTGAGGTGTATAATAATCTGAGCCCGATATTTTAAAGAAAGCTAATTTATAGTTTTAATGCAAATCCAATAAATAGCAGATATACTTACCAACAAACCCAACCAATGAACTGTTAGGGTTATGAGTTTTGATAGCATTATAAAGACCCCAAATGACGTTGTGACCTCCAGGGGATTGCCTCCCACAAAATACTATACCAACCCTACAACACAAAGAAGCAAAATGGTTGAAACATTAAAAAAAAATTAAGACGAGTTAGAAAGCGTGCAAAGGTATCAACAGAAAAGGACAATACAAAAAATCGCTTTGTCTATAAGAGTTATAGAGCCTAGACACGTCCATCCCAAGAGATGAAGAAGAATCAACTAATTAAATAAATTCATCAACGTTAAAATGGCTATTAACAATTCAAACTTATGCCTCAAAGCTGCCAGTAAATTGGCATGCTTACAATTCCATTTTTGCCAATAAATTGCAGATTGACCACAAAGCTGTCAGAGTTGATAGTAAAAGTACCCTATTACATCTGATACTTAGCCATAAGTTCTACTATCAATACTTTTAAAACCAGACTACATATGACTCAACAAACCAGCAGACAGATTCCCAATGATGATTCAACTGGTTAGGCAGACCCAGTCACCTAATCCTTGTTCATCCAAACACACAGCCCATAAGGCTTCAGAAAAGGTGCATTTATTGATGTCCGGTAAGAATATCTCCCTACTTGACCTATATTCTGTATTCTTAGGTCCGAATTTACCAATTTCCTTCATCCTACTAATTCCTTCCAGCTGTGCCCTTCTAACCATTCTAAACTGATTAAATCATCAGTTCGCACATCAATCTCAATGATCCTTTGAATCCCATTAGCTTGCCTCTAAGAAAAGATTAGGCTAGAATAAATTTTCTAATTTTCTTAGAACATACAGGCCTATCCTCTTTGAGTTGCTAATTCTCTACAAAGTTACATTTTCCTGAATGTAGTGCATAATTTGGTGCAGTTGGATAAATGGTGAAGTTGCCAAGTTCATAATGCCATGTGCCTGAAATAAAATAATTCATGTACAAAATTTAAGTGATGCCAATGTTTCAAAGATGAGCACATATAGAAATGCACCTAATACTTGGTTGCTCCACTATGATATGTGCATCTGGAACGTTGGCGGTAGGCCTTAAAAAATGTGCCAATGGTTGCCCATATGTGTGTGGAAATACTTGGCTAATGACATGTGCATCAGTGGGATTGGCAGCAGTTGTTGTATCTCCAAACTCAATTCTAACTGTAGTGCCCTGCAGAGGATGCAAGAGATATCTCTCAGACTACATTGAAATGTGAATAATAACAATCAGATTTTGCGGGCAATCAAAAGAGCTATATTTGTGACAGCTGAATAAAATAAAGAATGCTGGATGAGTTGAATCCAATAGACGATGTTAAGTTTGGCTAAAAGAGAATAGTTTCTCTTCATATATCATATAGGGATTATTACATGCATATATAGGACTCAATCTAGAAGGGCTACACCTAAAACATCAATGTGGGTAATGAGATAAAAAAAAAGGAATGATTCTCATTGCATATGATCCAACAACCCATTGTAATGAACTGACACAACTGAATGTTGATTACAGTACATGTTAAAATTTGCAAAATATTCATTTATCATAATTTTTTAATCTGTATTGATATTCTTGAGGAAAAGTAGTGTAGACAACTACTAACTATGAGTATTTCTGTATTTGCTACAAATATTTACAATGTTTCAATAAAGAATCCATGCAAAATGGCAGCCTAACAATTCCACATATAACACCCAAGCTTTCAAATGCGAGAACTCCCTAATTGATAGGTTCAAAATTTAACAATTCAAAAGAGGTAAAAAAAAACATAATCATTTCAATTCCGTATAACTATCCATAACACGGAGGCCAAGACGACCAACAATTTCATTCAACTAATTTTGACTAAAATCTGACAAACGAATCCTCAAAATCAAACATTTGTCACATGATTGAACAAATATTAACAGATATAACTGCTAAGAGAATATCCATAATAGATTTAAATAGATAAGAAATTTTTTCTCCCTGGAAGAACAACGACACTCTTAAGAACACTTTCTTTATCTCCCTAATAGTCCTGAAAAATCTATCAGCAAAAGAAACTAAATCCTAAATAAAGACCGGCAAAAAAACGCGAACGACAACTGCTCCGTGCCCAACGACAACAACACAAACAAGTGAAACCTTGGATTCATGTTCACTCGTTTCAAGCGAGAAACAGTAGCGAGTACGTAAAGCATGCGAAAAAGAGAGAAATCTCAAAGGAAGTTTCATCCAACACTATCAAACTCGTAAACAACCAAAACCCACAAGATCCGTTAGGAATAAACAGCACCGACAGAGATCCAGCACTTCCCCGCATAATCCCACACAACAAAGAGAAAACGTACTGATCCCTAGTCGAACAGAAACACAAGCACGGATCACAGATAAACAATCTAGGCGAGCAAAAATGGCGGCGAAAGAAAGACAAAAAACAAACATAGTTCTAAAATGCGGAAGGAAGACCTGAAGGCATGGCGGAAGCTCCGGTTGGTACAGCGCACGCTGCTTTTGCAGATCCGAGAGTTCTCTGGGTACGCCGTAGTCGGAATCCATCATCCCCCACCGGCTCCTCGCTTCTCTTCTCTCTCTTTCTGCTGCGGCTTGTCCTGTTATAATCGACGCGACGAACCGGTAGGTTTGCCTCAAAGCAGAACAAAGACATTGTGTCCCATACATATCACCAATCAGGTTAATCTCTAATGCCACTGGTTCATTTAAGTGGACCCTATGAGTCAGACCAAAAGACAACCAGGATTTTTGAGTTGTTGCCGGAGCAGAGATAGGTGATCTCTCCACGCCAACTCTCTAATCCAATTATTTAGTTTATTCACAGAAACGCCATCGAAAAGGTCCCGAAAATTATCCGATCCGATAAGAGGGGAGAAATTGGGTGCCGTAACATTCATGCCGCGACACGCACTCGCCGATATAGAATCTTCCTGATTTGACCTGCTTGTTCTGATTGATTCGTTTCCGATTCGGTGGAAGTTTAAATAAGAGTGTTGTTATCAGAAGTATTAAAATAATAAAGGTAAATTTAATATATGTTGCTTCTCCCGCCCCCCTGACACCGCGCCCCCCCTTCCCCGCTCCTCTCTCTCCCACTCAAATGACCATTTTACCCTTTTTTTTGTTTTTTTATTTTGCTTTTATTTTTTTTAACTAACGTTTATATATATATATAACCCAATTATATTCATAAACAGCTAAAATTAATTTTTTTTTATTTTTTATTTTTTACATAATATTATAACCCAATTAGAAAGTCTGAATCTCATAGATAAAATCTTAAAATTTTACCGCTTTAATACTATAAACCAATTTGGACCGGTGAACCCTAGGGGTTAAACGTTTTTTAAAAAAATATCTATGAGGCT
>JBBPFQ010870638.1:0-12046 GCA_037974815.1 Kaempferia elegans
CGATAAAACTTTATCCACTGAAGGCACCTTCAGCCCACAAGGTAGGTTTTTCAGGAGCTATAAAATGACCTTTGGAGCTTGGAAATAATCATTCATTCTGTACATAACTTCTATAGTGCTTTTCTAGTCTTTTCTGAGCTGTAATAGATTGTAAGAAGCTTCTCCACCTACACAGAAGGAGATATTCATCAATGAACTTACACTTGCCTTGGATTAACAACCACATATGTTGTAACCAAGTAAAATCCTCTGAGCATCTTCTTTTGTTTATGTTTATTTTAGTAGTTGTGTTAAACTAACATCGAACCCCTGCTTAAAGATAGCTTGAGATTTTAATTCCTAACAGGTTATCTACCTCCGTTCACCAGCCCAAAACGGTCCTACATTTCTTATTGATTGGATCACCTCTTGATTCTTGGACTAATGCAACAACACTTTACCTCCAAAGATCTTCAAGAATTAGTGGGAGCTTGGTCGGAGAAGAAGATGGAGAGAAAGAGGGATGAGGCCGGCGCTACCCAATCACATCTTTTAAACCTGCAGAGATGCAATGGTTGGATCCTAATCGATCAATTGATTGATTGGATACCTAGATCGATCCAGGATGCTTCTGTTCTCTTTGCGAGGCTCGTACAATCGATCAATCAATCAATTCTGCGCTTTCTACATCATTGCGAGAACTGGTCCTCAATCGATCACTTAATCAATTGAGGATGCTAGATCGATGAACTGATCGATTGAGCTCCATTATATCCTCGCAATTTCGAGAGAGAACAAAGACCAATTGATTAGCTGATCGATTGACCCAAGGTTGACTTGATCAATCAAGTCAAACCCAACATCGGGTCAACCTTAACCTGCTAGCACTCCATCTTGCCTAACATCTGGTCAACCTTGACCTGCTAGGATTCGCTGCCAAGTGTCCAGTCAACCCTTTGACCCACTTGGACTTTTCTCTACGTGCTAAGTGTCCGGTCAACCTTGACCCATTTGGACTTACCGTCACTCATGCTAAGTGTCTAGTCAACCTTGACCCACTTGGACTTCTCAATATCAGATGTCTGGTCAACCTTGACCCATCTGGATTTTCACTACCTGACTCCACTCACAAGAACTTCCAGTGTCCGGCTTCACTCACCTGGATTTCCACCTGCCTGGCTTCACTCACTATGACTTTCTCAACTACCTGTCTTCAATCACCAGGATTTTCAACATGCTTCACTCACCTGGATTTTCCTCTGTCTAGTTTCATTCACTAGGTCTTTCCATCTGTCTAATTTCACTCACCAGGACTTCCACCAGCCTTCACTCACCTGGATTTTCAATCTGTTTGGTTTCACTCAACAGGGTTTCCCACACCAAGTATCCACTGACCTACTTGGATATCCTTCTTCTGTCAACCTTCCCATTGAACTTACCCTTACCTAACCTCTAGTTAGAAATTCCCGGTCAAGTATCCAATCATCCTTGACCTACTTTACTTCTGTTTGACAATATCCTAGATAGACAATTGCACACACAATTTTCATTTATTGTCAAACATCGAAACGTCAGCTTGAACCAACTCAAGCTTAGTCAAACTGGTTTATCTGACTCAGGGACAATTGCACCAAGCAATCTCCCATACATTGTCAAATATCGAAACCTGAGACTCAAACTTGTCCGGTCAACATTGTCAACTTAACCCGGAGACAAATTGATATTCAAGGTAAATTTTCTCATATATACAAGAAAATCATGCTATTGTTATGCTACGCATCGTGTAATATATTTTTTTACTTAGGTTTAGCCATTTAGGGGTTTGACTATAGAGTTTAGAAGTTAAAGATTAGATTATAGTATTAAGTCTAAAAATAAATTAAAAAAAAAATTAGATTAAAAAATCTCTCCATATTATTTGACATTAAACACCAAACAAAAGTTGACAAACTTAAAATAAAGATGCCACTGGAGAGGAAATAAAAAACATAGATCGAATCATCTTAATAATAAGTTGCCTTCAATCTCAACACCAACTGAAGCATCTAAAGTTTTCACGCACTGCTATTGGCCACCAGCAGGGAAGACAAAAGGATCATAAACCCTTCTCGAGCATTGCCCGCACCCTAGTTGGAAGCCCGTAGAGACGAATGAATCCAGCAGCATCAGCCTGGTTATAGATCGCTCCAGTCTCAAAGGAAGAGATGTCCTCCCTGTACAAGCTATGTGGACTTTTTCGTGATGCCACGGTGACAGAACCTTTGTACAGCTTGAGCGTGACGGATCCAGTTGTGGTCTCTGTGATCTTCTCCATGAAGGCGTCCATGGAGTAGCGCAGAGGGTCGAACCAACGGCCAGCATACACCAGCTCAGCGTATTTGAGTGCTAGTAAGTCCTTCATCTGGATGGTTTCCCTGTCGAGTGTCAAGGATTCGAGTTCACGAGCAGCTGCCCAAAGGATTGTGCCGCCAGGGGTTTCATACACTCCCCGGGATTTCATGCCAACAAGGCGATTCTCAACCATGTCTATTCGTCCAATGCCATGCTTCCCACCAACCTTGTTAAGTTCTGAAAGGAGGGTTGCAGGGGAAAGCTTTCTTCCATTGATGGAAACAGGTAGGCCAGATTCAATTCCAATTTCCAAATATCTAAAACATGAATTGGTTTACATAAGATGTTAACTCAATTAAAATGGACACCAAAGGCAACAACAAAATGAAATATGCATAATCGCATGGTTTAGAAACTAAGCTTATAGCATTGAGGAATGAAATCAATGTGTTCGGTTAAATAATTCTATATTTTATCGATATTAGTTATTTTCTTTAATAAGGCTGACAGCAAATATATCTAAAACACAAACAAAGACCCATTGCTTTTGGGTGAATATGTTGGATAGAGTCTCTCCAATTCCTTCAACACCTTACTTTATAGCAGAGGGAAACATTACTACATTAGGCTGGTGCAGATAGAAACAAACTAGTAGCGAGTCCTAATTATTTGGTTTGGCTACATGTATATTATGCCATACTTGGACAGGCTGGTGAAGAATGAGAAAAACAAGATTCAACCATAAGTTGCGACACAAATACATGGATGGAAAAAGCATGACCAGCAAAAAGACAACTACACATGTTGAAATAGATTTTTTAACATTCTACCATGTAGACATTTTTTATTCTGTAGTATAAAAGAGGGGCACAGTGTAGGAGGAAATCTTTAATTTTCAATTGTGGAGTAGACAATTAGTCAGCGAAACATCAAATCTAATTCTAGACATCAACATGAAACAAGGCACATGCCGGCTAACTTTCATAATTAGTCTATATTTCACAATAAGCTATAAAGGTGAGGAAGGTAGAGAAAAACTTGCCTAGATGCACATGGAGCACATTCAATATTTTAGAAAATAAAATTTCCAAATTTACCCTTTTGCAGAGATTATCGAACCAAAAAAAGGTTATATGCCCGCATATTGCAAATAGATCAAAGGAACAATAGATGATAGTAATGTAGTCAAAAGGTTGAGCAAAGAATAAACTTGAAGCAAACACAGTTTCGTAAAATTTTAACATAAGTATGTGAATGGACATATGATTGAAAGGTGGGAATATCTTCAGTCTAGAATAGTTTCCCAAAAAACGTTGATAACTTTTTCAAAATAAGATGCAAGAGTTACTTAGCAATGATTTCATTTCATGATATCTAGTGAAATCACAATTGATTTAACGGAAACCCACTATACAAAATGAAAGTAGATAGTTGCAATATAAACAGCGAGAGGAATGCACAGATAGAGGACATGCTTACTCAGGCTGATTAGGTGCATCTTCTGGATCAACAGTCATCATGTACATATCCTTCTTTGGCTCATTTGCCGGGTCTTCAAGAATGTCACCCTTTCAAACATACACAAAATTTTATGCAGAGAGTTTGAATGAGCACAAATATATTATTTTATGTTGTTTAGCGATTCTAAATATTTACAATGTAAGCATATTTAAAAACAGAACATAATGAATGGCTCTTTTTGGAGCAAAAAGTATTTAAGCAAATAACAGGATTATTTCTATCGACAAGTTTGATGACAAAAAACATTGAACTAAGCAGGATGGTGATAGTAGATTCCATAAAATTCATATTGAATAGCTTCATTCACCTTCAGATGTTTACTACTATTACAAGGAGGGTGATGTCACTGTATAGTTCTTAAAAGAGCACAGATTTGAGAGCTTCAGCTTTATCCATGTTGACCAAGAAAAGAGATGCTCAGATTACACATTAGCAAGCAAATGGGACAGCATATAGGAGACACTTACACATTAGCAACAACATAAATTAGATATGAATCTCAAGAGTCAAAGCAGGAAAACGTCAAATACTAAGATTACGCTATCAAGCAACTGCTAGTATAGTAGTATAAGAAACATTGACCAGAAACCGAAATCATTGTAGAAAATCCTCAATCTGATTCCGGTTAACAAGAGAATAATATAATAGAAGTTATGTACCTCATGGCTAAGGTGCCAAAGATTCCGATCTCGGCTATAAATAGACTTTTTTGAAACTGGAACAGGAACACTGTGTTTCTTTGCATATTCAATAGCATCCTCTCGCCCTGTTATGTCCCATTCCCTCCAAGGTGCAACGACTTGAAGTTCAGGGTTTAAAGCAAAGAAAGTTAGCTCAAACCGAACCTGCAAAGTTAATTGCAAAAGAAGTTGTAAGGGATACATTTAGAGAAACAAAATGATTGCATTCTGTAAAAATTTACCTGATCATTTCCTTTTCCTGTGCATCCATGTGAAACAGCATCAGCACCAACTTCTTTGGCAACATCAACCATTGCCTGTTGTTATAAATAACATTATTTGCCTTTACTTAGTATAGAGTTTATCATAAAGGAGGCTTTGTTTTATTTTATTTTTTTTAACAGCAGCAATAGAGATTATTGGCCATTTGTATATTTGACTGTAGTCTTGATTATCAGCATATGTGGTTTAATACTCAGTATCAGCCAAAAATAGAGGCAGTTTTATCAAACTCATAGTGCGATAGCACCACTGATTGGTGACAAGAAAACCACTGATTTATTATAGATTACATAAGACAAACTATTTCTCCTTTATATGAGTATTGCTTTTATGCTATGAATAGTTTGGACACCTTTCTTGCCCTATAAGAGATATAAGATAAGGTGAGACTGCCCTTTTTTTAGTGTTGTATTAGTCTTCCTAAATGTCAATGTAAATAAAGGAAAAAAAAATAGGGAGAGGAATAAATAAAAATCATTCTACTCGAACATATTTTTATACCGAAAAGTTCCAACATTTAGATGCCAAGTTCTTCATACCAAACATAACCAGCCTGGAAATCAAACAACATTTAGCTACCATGAAAAAAAAAACATAACATGGACGCACAACAAATAGAAAATAAAGGATTTGTGGTGGCAAATGATGATGATCTAACAGGTTATTAAATGAAATTGATGCATGAAAGGCAAATATTATATCATTGGCACCCAAAACTGTATGTATCTGTCTAAGCACCACCTTAGCAATAACAGGCCGGGCCATTGATGTTCCAAGCAAATATTTTCTTTCATAAACTGCACCAGCTCTCAAACAAGGAAATATGTACTCCCTAACAAATTCCTCCTTTAAATCCTTCACAACAAGTTGACTTGCACCACTAGCTTTGGCCTTCTGCTCCAAACCATCCATCTCTAAATCACCCTAGGGAGAAGAATATTTAGCACATACAGTGAAATAAGATGGGTCAATTTAACATTACCAAATACATCCAGCTCATATAAGAAGACAAGCAAGAAAAATCTATGAATCAACAACTGAGCAATCAGCCTGAAGAGCAGAACAAAATTCAGCATCAGCAGAATGAGAGAGACAAGACAAAGCTATGTTGATCACATACTTGACCAACATCAGCAGTGAAACATACAACTTCACATCCATAGTTCTCCCTGCAATCACAAATGATAAACAATTAGATGATAATGCAATTATACTATAGAGGCCAAGAAATGTCAGATTGTCACTGCAAGATATTGATTCGGAGCAACAAGAGTGTAGAAACCTTGGATTTATCCTAAACATCCAATACAAAAATCACTTAGAAGTACAAGTGATGCAAATAATGGATTTTTTAAAATCAAGCATTTATTTCCCTTGATCTAGAGCAATTGCTTATTGAGGAAGATAGATTTATCCCATCCCATTCCTGCTGAATCAACAAGGAAACAAAGATAGATGGTACAGTATCCTAAGGTAAATACTTGAGAAAAGATCACAGTCTTGTGGTTGTTTATGGCTGATTGATGTAATGGAAGAACCAAGAAAGAGAAGTACACTCCAAAAAGTCATATGTACAGGCCTAAATGTATCTGTGGAATATATAAAAGAAAGACAATAGAAAAAATCATATTCATGTAAGAAAAGTGGCATACCTTAACCAAGGTACAATTACCGAGGTGTCCAAACCACCACTATAAGCCAAAACAACTTTGTTCAGCTTACCGCGCAGTCCACCAGTATTACTACCCACAATATCAGTATTCTTGGAATATGCCACATCTTCCTGTGTGCCATCAGCCATAACATTATGAATACCTGCACTTGCAAACATTATAGGAAAAAAGCTACTTAAAACACAACTCTCCTCAGATGATTATAGAACTGACAAGGTGAATCTCAAATCAAATGTAAGAAAGAACTCAAGGCATGTCAAATACCTAGGCACCTAACTGCATGTTTTTGCTGCAAGCTATATTGACTGGTCATTTTACCACAGGATCCAGACAATCTTGCATTGATCTACCAAACAATACATTTTACTTAAGCATATTGTTTTAAATGCAACAAGCAGAAATCTAAGAAACAGACCATTAAACATCAAGGTAAATGGCTTCAATACCTCCTTGAAGCAGGGCTTCCTCTGGCAGCCAAAATTATCTCGATGGACTGGAAGCCCTTCAAGAGTTATAATTTTGAAAATTCAAAGAGCAATTGGTGGAAGAAAGTATGATATTTATCAAAGTAACTCCATGTTTAATTGCATTATTATGACTATCATAATGAAAGAATTGGTGCATTGTAGTCATAACAAATTGAGGAAGAGCGTGTATTACACCGCGTTCATTGATTGTACAAGTTGGAACAACAAGAGGCAGGCAACTTCAATTTTTTAAGCAATCAAGCCATGCTTGGTGCAATATCACTACTTGAAAACAAAATATGAGATCAACATGAACTAGACAAATGTAGCAACAATATGAGTCCGAATAATTAAAGAAAAGTGCTTCTTTTTCAGAGAAAGATTCTTACAAGTTTTACAATATAGAATTCACTCTTTATGACGATTTCATCTCACAAAGATAACTATGTTTTCTTTAACATGTCCACTTCATTGCTACTAGTTTCTCCTCCGTCTTTGTGCTAGTGAAACATCAAACTACTAAAAATCACAAAAAAATGTTTCAATTTTTTCTAGCAATACCATACATCCACTCGGTATCCTTATCGTGTAAACATTATTCTACTCCTTTTCTCAGAATGACTAGGCACGGAAAGAACGATAAGCAAGGGGATGGTCACTTTGAGCAGGTGAACCGACTGGCAGGTAAACTAACCAGTGACACATTGCTCCCATACTGGTGAAAAAAAAATTGATCACCATCAATCTCTTACATAGCAAATATACACTTCATAAATATTGAGTTTATGCTGTTTAAAATCTTGCTTATATCCCTTTGCCACTAGAGCTCAACGTACAAATGGGTCTGAAAGCCCTGAACTTTCATTTATCTTTTGAATCCCAGCATCAGTTAGGCAAAGTTTTCCCCTTGAGAGGCACATATCTCGAAGAAACAAGGTGAGTAAGTTTCAATCGTCAATCGAACTCGCACAGCAAAAGGTGAATGATGACATTACCACCTCATTGAAAAACACAATATTAGAAATAGTCGTGGAAATTTTGGTTTACCATGGAGAGCAATCTTGGGAAATGAAGAAATTCCGACTGCGTGTATCTGAGCCATCGTTCTTAATTACGCTGCACCCTGACAGGCAGAAGCAAGTTAAGTAGCTTCGAATTTATAAGAACTGAAGCTGCACATTATAATAACAGAACAAAAAACTTAACAACACGAACCAAAAAAATGTTAACTTTGCAGATGGTTGCGAATCCAGAATTGACGGTCAAATCCGAATTTACCAATTGAGATCGGGTGAGATCGAGAAGACAGAGATAACCAACTAACCTTCGAACAAGAGGAAGCAGCGAGGCGAGCTTTTTAGGGTTGTCCGAAGGGGAGGAGAATTGACGGCGACAAAATCGGGAGACGAGACCGTGAGCACACTGCCAGTTCGCCAGACGCTACGGGACGGGATGGTGTGGTTCCAGGTAAGCTAGGGTTTAAAATATTACTAATAACAGATTAATAAATCAATTAAAAATAATAAGAATAATATTTTGTCCAAATAATAATTATAAAATAAATCGATTGTGGATTTTAAGATAATTTTCCTAATAAAATAAAAAATATTTCTTTAAATTTTTTTTGCCACCCAATGAAAAGTTACTTCTGTCCTATGGAAGACACGTGCTCATGGCCATGACAAACCGATTTAAAAACTCACCATCCCCTCGGTTACGTGTAGATAAAATCTTTATAAATATACTATATCCAAAAATTAAATCATGGATACCTAAGTAACAACTAGGTGTTCTTTCACTATACTATAATATTCACTAGTTACTGTTCAGACTAGTAACCTTCGTGATTTAGCTCATTTGTGTTAGCTTTGAGATGGATTAGTGGAAGCGTTGGGACGAGCGAATCACCTTTTGTCACCAATGAAGATAAAAATGATTAATCAAGTCAATTAACATTGAATCGGGAGAGACCAATATGATGTTATAGAAATTTTTCATTGATTGTCAGGTATATTAGAAAACGCTGGTAGTGAATGAATTAGAAACTCAGTATCCAAAAATATTTTTATAAATATGTCAAGAATCAATACCTGAATGATAATTGTGCACTATTTCACTGCACCACCCCAAAAAAATTGCTAAGGCTTACTAACAATGATTTCAAAAATAATATTTCATTAATTATTTTTGTAATATTATGTATCAATATCTTTCTCCTTTGTCGTTTTTCCTCCTCTGTCTGATCTGGACTCGCGACAACTATCTTAGACGACGAAGGATGGTGGACGGTGGAGGAAAATGATATAAATATAAAATTGTGCAACCTTTAATTTTTATTTTCTAAACATATCAGAGGAAAATACAAATGAAAAAAGTATGGGGTAAAAACGAAAGGAATTAAGTGAATCATTAAACGGGCATCGTTTTTAAAAAATTCAATAAATAAGGTATTTGGTTACTCTTACTTCCAGCGTTACTGTAACCATTATAATTAACTATTCTAACATATAAAAATTATTCAATAACTACTATAATATCTAACACTTAATATAATATTATTAGAATATTATAATGTAAAAAGATGATAAGACTTACGAGTCATATGCTTCTTCAATATCCACCTCAAGCATTGTGGAAGGGAAGTAAATCATAGTACTTGATAGCGTCTAAGGTGGGAGGAACTTATTTTACGAGGGGATGAACTCCAGGGATTAGAATCTTACTCCTGTAATATAATTCTACTACCCAAGTATCAATTCAACTGCACTCATGAGGACACTGCTTATAATGTAGTATTGTAATAGCTACTTAGTATTGGAGCAAAACGTAATAGTGCTCATCCCAAGTAGGCCACTATCTTCTGTCCTATTACAAGATACAAGTAGGTAAATTATAAGGAAACATCTACTTAGTAGACGTGGTCCCGCCACGTTAGCGGCTCCTTCACAACTGCCTCACGCCATTGAAAGGGAGTTCAACAAGAATCCAAATTGGCAAGTGCATGAGCAGGGGCCGCAGAGATGATGAAATCCTCTGTTGGGTTTCAGCCCCCGACAACTACAGTCATTATCTCATGCACTTACCAACTGATCCATCCCTAGCAGTTGGGACCAATTACTTAGTAGCTTCTACATATTGTAGCAACTAATGGATGGTTGATTTTCAAATAATTTTAATCAATTTTAAAATAAGTTTGATAAAGTTTAAATAATTGTTAAGAAGGTGTTAAAAGAATATTGTGATATAATAGTATTTAGAATTTATAATTTAGGATTTAAGGTTTCAATGAAATAGTTAATTTTTTACGTTGTAACAACTATTGAGTAATTTCAAATTTATAATTTAGGGTTTAAGGTTTTAATGAACTAGTTAATTTTTTATGTTATAACAACTATCAAGTTGTTTTACATGTTGTAGTAGCTATCAAGTATCTTCTACATGCTATGATTAAATTATAAATCTTAAGATCTTGGATCATAAATCTTAAACTCTAAATATTGAAATAGTTAAATTTTCATATTGTAGCAGTTATCAAGTACTTCTATACGTCATAGTAGCTATCAAATAACTTCTACACATTATGGCTAAACTCATTCCTCCCTATTCAGACTCGCGCGATTCCTTCCTTTTTCTTATCGCGTTTTGTATATGCACCCACGTCCCTGCTTCCCGACCTGCCCGCCGGCGGCTTTGCTTCCCCAAACTGCCACCCGCCCCCACCTCCTTCCTTTTTCTTCTTTTCTTTACATTTCACATTTCATCTCTGGGCTTTTTCTTCCCACTCACCTTACAAGCTGCGTCCTTGTTATTGGTGCAGTTTGCACTAATAATTAAACTAATGTTTTGATGAATAATAAATAGATTAAAGTTAGACATTGTGTAGTTTAACATTTCTACCAAGTGTGCAGAAGTTGACCAGTCTAAAGAACCTGACACTAGGCTGAAACCTGGTTAGATATGAGGATCCGATAATCGACACGAAATCCAGATAGGTCAAGGAGTGACCCAATATCTAGCGAGAAATCTGAATAGGTCTGCTAGACCTGATAGTTGGCCAAAGTCCAGTTGGTCTGCGGACCTGACAACTAGTGAGAAGACCTGGTGGGTCAAAGAGGCAAGTCATATGACTGCTAAGGGTAAGTAAGGTAAGTCACTGAAGAAGAGTAACTTAGTGAGGACGCGTTCCCGTTTGAGGGAACAATAGACGTCAATCTAGAAGGTCCATTTGGGAAACCTAAGCTGAGACCTTGACTAGATCCTAGTGTTGGAGAGACAAAATCTAATTAATGTTGTTTATTATTGCTTATTATGATTGTCCTAGCTTAGTTTTGTAAGCTAAATACTTTTCTATTTGAACTAACATGTTTTGCAGGTGCAAAAACCAAATTTGATCTCGGGTGAATAATGCTCAAGGCGCCTTCAGGTGGATAAAAACCGCAGATGTCAAAGCTTATTAACATCGCTCGAAGAGGGATAAGATTTGGCACTGGAGCTGCCTCGGGAAGCACTGGAGGCGCCTTCTAAGGATTTTATAAGCTTGTTTTGAGCTGCCTTGACGCACAACAACTTTCTACGAGCTCTACGACTCCTCTGCTGCTACGAACACGTCCGATTGCTGCCGCATCATCAATCTGCGATATCCGACCACCGACGACAGGCTGACACTGACCCTCAAGCGATTCAGAGATCCACGAAAAAGGAGTTGGTAACCTTTTATTATTAAGTTGTACATTTTTTTTATCTACAAAAAAGAAAGTATAGTTTGTTACACTTCTCCTCTCTTATTCTGTACCTGATTCACTCTTCTGTGTTACCGGAAGAGGTTTTTAGTGAATTGCCCAACGATATGGTCTAGAGGACCGTGGATCTTGGAGTAGGAGTCGCCGAAGGCTTTGAACTAAGTAAATTGAATGTGCATTGTGTATTCATATTTATTTTTCCGCTGTGCATTCTTCGATAATTTTAAATGATCAATATTCACTTTCCCTTATTGAACGCACCGATCCTACACTTGCTGTTGGGATGTATACTGAAAACCTAGCCTTTTATATATACATCATTATTTTGAAATAAGAATCACATGATCATTATATGCATTTTATGTCTGTAATAT
>JBBPFQ010870747.1:0-12044 GCA_037974815.1 Kaempferia elegans
TTTGGTGGGTTGCATATGCTTGCCATGCATATACAGGGGACATGTATTGCACTCTTATGTCAGGTTAGGAGATTCCGATGTGTATAGTATTTCTGTTCTTTCTGCTCAGTTGCATTTCCTATTGTTACCTCAGGATACTGTTCTCATGATTATTACTGATAGTATAGTTTACTTTGAATATCTGCTGATACTTGCTGAGTTCTTGAACTCACACCGTTGATATTATATTTTCAGGTTGAGCTGTCAGGAGAGTCCAGTTGCCAGTTCCCCCACATATCGTGATGGTTTTGTCTAAGTACTTGTTTTACTATTAAAACTATGTTTTCAAACTGGTTATGGTTTTATACTCGTGGATTTCTGTTATATCGAGTTTTTGGGTAAGCTACCCACGCTTCTTGTTTTTTTTTTCCGCTGTGATGTTTTCCGATGGTAGTGGAGTAGGTTTTTATATAAACTGCGTGATGTGTTTACTTCCATTTATAAATATATAACTGCGTGGTGATTGCTTTTATTGCTTGTACATGTTCTGGCTGTGTTGGTCGAGGAGTAGATAAATGTATTAGGGTTCATATTGTCCCCCATACAGGGGAGACTCTGCCAGATTTTCGTCTGGCAGGGACCCCCCTCGGGGCGTGACAAAGTCGGTAAATTTAATTAAGCAATTGTCTTTTGTACTTAAATTCCAAAAGGAAAGTGTAGTCTGTTACACTTTACTACTTTTGTATTCTTGCTTTATAATGAATTATTAGATTGACCAACGATACGGTCTGGAAGACCGTGGGCCTTTGAGTAGGAGTCGGCTTTGGCTCCGAACGAAGAAAAAATACTCTGCGTACTTGTTTTTTTTCACTGCGTAAATTCTATTTTCGAACGAACGATATTTATCCCCCCCTCCCTCAGTCCTAGAGGAATGGGTGCAGCAACGACGACGAAGGAAGGAGCGAGTGCGACGAAATCTACCAGTGGCGAGAGCGTGAGCGAGAGCGAGGGAGAGAGCAAGAGGGAAATTTAGATTTTTGAAATTCGACGGGGTAAGATAATAAAATAGAAATGATCGGTGGCTGGCAAGTGTATAGTAAAAAAAATATAAAATATGATGACGCGACAACATTATAAATAGTTGTCGCTCAGAGTAGTCATATAAAATGAATACTTTTATCTGCAATAATAAATCATATAAAATGAATACTTCTAACTAATTTTATAATTGCAGTTCAGTGTACTTGAAATACTATCATTTTATTAAAAAAAATATTTTTTAATATAAAAATTATT
This sequence comes from Kaempferia elegans, assembly GCA_037974815.1. NCBI lineage: Eukaryota > Viridiplantae > Streptophyta > Magnoliopsida > Zingiberales > Zingiberaceae > Kaempferia > Kaempferia elegans. Next base: position 1,276 of record JBBPFQ010870747.1, read on the forward strand.
ACAGGATTATTTTTATGAATAATAATTATTTGGTAATTCCCTTGAATATTTTAAGAAATTATAATTTCTTTACTTCATAGTGAAAAAAAACATTTTCGATAAACACTTTTTCTTTAAAAAATTATATTTAATAATGTACATTTAATATTTTGGTTTATAATATTTGTGCTTATTACATGTTATTCTCTTTTGACATAATATTTTAACATTTTATTCTTATAGCAATTGTAACACTAAAATTCTGAATAAAAGGTAAAATATTATTTAATCTACATTAATTTAAAAATATTAAATTTAGTTAAAATAAAATTAATCTAACTTTATTTAATTCTGTAACCCAAAAGTTCCTTTTTTTAAAAAAAAAAGTATTTCTAAATTTAAGTAGGCAAATGTGTCAAGAACAAATTTATAATTAAATAATTTATTGTTTCAAAACTTAGGTATAAACACAATTCATGTAAACTATTAAATTTTTTTATTTATATCTTAATAGGAACTTTGCACAATGGGCAGGTAACGGAGGCTAGTTGATTATGATTTGGATCGCATTGATTATATAATCTTATAGAACGACACGGTGCATCGTTAAAGACTTAATCATTATCATCGCCAACAATAATTTAGGTACACTTCCATTTCCAACAAGATTATATAATCACTTTGAGGATTCATTAGAGAATAATAATAACTTAAATACAACATTTTCTATTTTTTAAGTTATTGGTACTCATTATTTAATTTATACTGATTAATTTTAAAATGACCGACTCGATTAATTTCTCAATGACCGCTCTACTAAGAAAATTTTCTCCATTAATTCATCAAATATGATATTAGATAACTAAATACCTAAGAAATTAAAAAAAAAAAAAAATTACTCCGTCAGGCGATCACATCCTTTTCATCGAACGATGATAATGATCATGACAGCAATAATGATCAAGTAGTGCACTTTCTTTTGAAAACTACTTTCTTTCTCATCGGACAAATAATTAGATCATTTAATTGGCAGAGATTGTCTTTATGTCCATATAATTGATAAAAAAAAATTAATTATATATTTCAAAAAAATATTATTATAAGATCTGTTAATGATTACCTTTGAAAAAAATAATCTGGCATAAAAATTATTTAAAAAATTTTCATTAATTTATGTATTTAGTGAAATATTTCAAATAATACCACTCTTTTTTTTATACATTAAATTTAAATTTGTATCTTATTAATAAATTTTGCTATTTTTAAGATAACTTTAAATCTGACCAAGTAATTAAATTGCCTTTAATACTCTAAATCATATCATTAATAATTATGGATCTTACTATAATCGTCTAACAATATAATTCAATTACTGCATGATGCAATGATAAACATACGATAAAAAAAATATATGATTCACTCCTATAATAAGTAAAGGAGAGAAGATATTACTCCTAACTTTTCGACTAACTTGCCTATGAAAAAATCCTCTAAATTAAAAATACCTTTTGCAATTGCCTTAGCTCTTTTATTTTATTTTAATAATTCAGATATTCAATTGTTTGAACTGACTCATTCTAATGATGACAAATTCAGTCCTATATAAATTTACCATTGATTATCAGATAAATCAGAAAATAATAATGAAAAAAAGCTTGCCTTAACTCTAGTTATATATAAAGAATTGCATTCCTTAGGATTACAATATCATCAAATTCCATTCAGAGTCAAACAACTAATATTCATTAAGTAATTGTTGTCGATCATCAAACGTTGACCTCCTGTGGGAAACATTAATGGTCAATGAGGACATGTAAATTATCCGATCACGTGACCCCTCACGCGACCCGTATCCGACAAAGATTCCCACCCCATGCCTGAAAATGAAAAATTGGCTAAAACCTTAAAATACCCTATCACCAAACCTCACTATACGCATTTTAATCTCCACTGTAACCCACTATTAGCCATAATCACCCAGCCTTTTCACACCTATTCTTTCCCTACACGACTTCTGCACTGCATGCCTCAAATGTGAGCCCATGTTCTAATCCAATCATAAATCAGGTAAGGATAAGGGGTAAATTACCGCCTTAATTGACCACTAATCTGCTAATTACTTGCACGCCACCGGCTACCATATCAGATTAGCGTTTCCATTAAGAACTCTATTCTATCAAGATGTTTTAACTTACTCAGATCTTCACCCTCTTATTGATTCGAGTAGATATCGGGGCCTACGTTTCGCATAATTTTTTCTATATTAACAAAAAAAATTTAACATCAAATCTGTTCTTGTCCAATTACTTTGTACGGCCACCCGCATAAGATAATCGGTTCACATGAAGAGCTGCACTTTATCGAGATTTCTCATTTACCCAAACGGTACCCATCTATGATTTCGCTGGTATCGCGGCTCCCCAGGTAGGTTTGCGGTAAGTCAAAAAGGAGTGGGGGGATACGTTCTTCATGAAAAGTCAAAACATCTGGTGACTCATTTTAACGGCGTTCAGTCAACGGCAGTTAGGCAGACACCCTCATCGGATTTCAAACTTCTCCTCTTAAATTCCCGGCGGTGTAGCAAATTCTCAATGACCATCAATCGCCATGGCCGCCGCGATTATCGTCTTCCTCGCCGCCCACTTCTTCTCTCTTCTTGCCTCTGCTGACGTCGGCGGATCAAACTTCAGCGTCGGCCTCAGTGCCGGCGACGACGACAGAGCATCACTCCTCCTTTTCGCCTCCGCCGTCACCTCTGACCCCACCGGCGCCCTATCCGGATGGGGTACCCCAGGATCCGACGCCTGCGACTGGACCGGCGTTACTTGCCTCCCGGCCACCCGACGGGTCGCGCAGCTCGTCCTCACCGGCCGAGGCCTCCGAGGCACCATCTCTTCGGCGATCGCCAACTTATCTTCCCTCGTTGTCCTCGACCTCTCCGAGAACTTCTTCTCCGGCGTCATCCCTCCGGCGATCGGCTACCTCTCCAGCCTCCAACAACTGAGCTTGTCCAAGAACCTCCTCGCCGGCTCCATCCCCGTCGAGTTCGGCCTCCTCCGCCGTCTCGTCTATCTCGACCTCGACGGCAACCAACTCACCGGCGCCGCTCCCAAGACTCTGTTCTGCAATTGCACCTCTCTACAGTACATCGACCTCTCCAACAACTCCCTCGCCGGAGAAATCCCCCTGGCCGACGAGTGCCGGCTCCCAGACTTAAAATTCATACTCCTCTGGTCCAACAACTTCGCCGGCCCGATTCCGTTGGCCTTATCCAACTCCTCCAAGCTCGAGTGGATTGACTTCGAGTCGAACCGTCTCTCCGGTGTTCTGCCGTCGGCTATCTTCGAAAAGATGCCGTTCCTCCAATACTTGTACCTCTCCTACAACAACCTCTCGAGCCACGACGGCAACACAAACCTCGCCCCATTCTTTGCTTCTTTGGTGAACTGCTCTCGATTGCAGGAGCTCGAGCTCGCCGGAAACAATCTCGGCGGCCGCATTCCGCTCCTCCTTGGCGATCTTTCTGTCAACCTCGTGCAGCTTCACCTCGACGACAATGCTATTTCCGGCCCGATCCCACCCAACATATCCAACCTCCTCAATCTGACTTATCTCAATCTTTCGCACAACTACTTGAACGGATCGATTCCGCCGGACTTATCGCCGTTGAGGAAGTTAGAGAGGGTCTACTTGTCCAACAACTTGCTCTCAGGCGAAATCCCGCAGTCGCTCGGCGGAATTCCACACTTGGGACTCGTCGACATGTCGTCGAACAAGCTCACCGGTTCGATCCCCGAGTCCCTGTCCAATCTAACTCAGCTCAGGACGTTGATGCTTCACAAAAACCAGCTCTCCGGCGAAATTCCGGCGAGCCTCGGTGCCTGCGTAAACTTGGAAATTCTCGATCTTTCTTTCAACCGGTTGACGGGGAGGATCCCGGTCGCCGTGGCGGCCCTAGGCAGCATGAAATTGTACCTCAATTTGTCGAGTAACCTCCTCGAGGGGCCGCTTCCTCCGCAGCTCGGCGAGATGAACATGATCCTCGCGTTGGATTTTTCAGGCAACAGATTCTCCGGTGGGATACTTCCTCAGCTCGGAGGCTGCCTCGCGCTCGAGTACCTCAACCTCTCCGGGAACGTGATGCAGGGCCTGCTCCCGAGCTCGGTCGGAGCGCTGCCGTATCTCCAGACGCTTGATATCTCATTCAACAGCTTCTCCGGAGCTGTGCCAGAGACGCTGCAAGCGTCTTCCTCACTAAAGCAACTCAATCTCTCCTTCAACAACTTCTCCGGCGAATTACCATCAAAAGGTCTATTCGCCTCCCTGACCGCCGACTCCTTCCTCGGAAACCCAAACCTCTGCGGGCCGATCCCGGGCATGTCTTCGTGCTCAACGCAGCGAGCACATCGCCGGCGCAAAGCCTTGGCGCTACCTCTTTCAATCGCCGGCACCATTTTCACCATCTTCTTGATGTGTTCGCTAATAAAACGCAGGAGATCAAAGTACAGTTGGCGTCTAAGTCCTCTGTTTCCGGCGACCGGAGACGGAGAAGGAGAAGGAGAAGAAGAAGAAGAAGGGCAAAGAGCGCGGCGACAGCGTCACCACCCGAGAATCACACACCGGCAGCTCGTGAAAGCCACCGGTGGCTTCTCCGACGCGAACCTCGTCGGACAAGGGCGATTCGGGCAGGTGTATAAAGGCACTTTCGACAATGAGACCGCCATCGCCGTCAAAGTGCTAGTGAACTCCGGCGGGGAGATATCCAAAAGCTTCAAGCGGGAGTGCCAAGTGCTGAGGCGGACGCGGCACCGGAACTTGATCAGGGTCATCACGGCGTGCAGCGAGCCGGAGTTCAAGGCGCTGGTGCTGCCATTGATGCCCAATGGGAGCTTGGAGAGGTACCTGTATCAGGAACAGAGAAGCGCTGCTCCTCCATTGGATTTGAGGAGGACGGTGAGCATCTTGAGCGATGTGGCGGAAGGAGTCGCCTACTTGCACCACCATGCGCCGGTCAAAGTAGTGCACTGCGATCTCAAGCCCAGTAACGTCCTGTTGGACGAGGACATGACGGCGTTGGTATCGGACTTTGGGATTTCGAGGCTGGTCAGAGGAATTGGGCCGTCGTCGAAGGAGGAAGACGACGACGAATCATCTGCGTGTAACAATTCGATCACCGGATTGTTGCAGGGCTCCGTCGGATACATTGCACCAGGTTCGCGTCATCTTCTTCTTTCTCTTCCTTCTTCTTCGTAAAATCAAACATTTTGCCTCTCAGAAATTAGAAAATTATATTTTACTCCCTAATTTTTTATGGTACTGAATAGTCTTTTTAAAGTGCCACAAATATTTTGTTAATATAAAAAATAGCCCTCATTGTTTCTATATTTCTGCCAAAATATCCCCCCATTCTAAAACTATTTTGTTCTTTCATATTATTTTCAGTCAATGTTAATTTTTCTAATAGTAGATGTGTTATCATGTAGTGTCATTTTTTTTACTAATAGTATTAACAATAAGGAGCAAACGATTTTAAAGGTATTTTAAAGAAAGATAAATTAAATTATACATTTATTATTAAGTTTGCCAATTTATCAAATGAAAATTTAATTATAAGAGTAAAATTTCACTATCACCTGATCACTTTTCTACTATGAAAGTTAATTTTATTAATAATTACTTGATGTTTTTATTGGTGAGTTTAAGGAGTAAAAATAAGTTACAAAGGTGGAGACGCAGGTGAAGTGATGTAGTGTAATTTACCAAACTGTTAGGGTTTAGGAGGAAACTCTCCTTTTTCTTTTTTATTAGTAGTTTTTTTTTTATGAAATTAATTTGGATGTTAATAATTTCAGAATACGGATTGGGAGGCCGACCATCGCCGGAAGGCGACGTGTACAGCTACGGGGTGGTGGTTCTGGAGATGGTCGCCGGGAAACGGCCGACGGACGTAATGTTTCACGAGGGCGTGACGCTACACGAGTGGGTGAGAATCCATTACCCGCACGACGTCGACGCCGTCACGGCGGAGGCAAAGTGGAGAGCACCTCCGACGACGACGACGCCGCCGGCGCCTCATCACAACTCGCTCTACTATAAGAAGATGAAGAGGGAGGTGGTGGCAGAGCTGATCGAGGTCGGTTTGCTCTGCACGCAGGTGTCCCCGGTGACGAGGCCAACGATGCTCGAAGTCGCCCGCCGGATTTCTCTTCTGAAACAGGATCTCGCGCGATATGACGACGCCGCCGGCGACGAAGTCGAGGAGTCGTCGTCGTCCACGACGAATTCTTCATCTTTTTGATAATTTGGATACTTAATTGGCCAGATATATTAAAAGCAAGAATGTGATTAATTAGGGTATTTTCTAAAAATGCCCATCGTTAAATAGCCTTTTCTTAAAAATATCCCCCAAGATTTTATTACTATGTCTCTTGGTTAATGTGTAATTTGAGTGATCATTTTGGCCTTAGGGAAGGGAGGGGCATTTTAGAGTGGCATTAAAATGTAAAGGGACTTTTGATACTAATGAAATTTGGAAGTGTTTTTTAAAAAACAATTGTAATAACTAAACTTAATTAAAATAATCTGTGTGCTTAATCAGATTGGTTTAATGGAGGGAGCACTTGATTAGGTTTGTGTTTGGTAGAGATACTGTTGTGTGATCAAATCTGTATAAACTATTGAAATTGAGGAGAAAAATAATGCAATGAGTGCTTAGTAGCGATGAATAGTCAATGCAAATCCCATGGAGTTCTTTATAAGTTTTCTTTTTACCATCCAATTCGATAGAGATTTGATCTCGTTGATGAATGCTTAATCATGAAGTTCAATTCTTCCACCATAGGATATCATTCCAATGCGATATAATTGCAATGCAAGAGATGAAAATCAAATCATGGATGAAGTTGTGAAGTTGTAATATTTTCAAAATGGATTGGAGATTTAACTACTACTTGCGGGTGTTTAAATCAAATCATAGATGAAGATCCATCGATATAAGTACACTAGATGCACTAGTTTAATAAACATGGTGTACCAAATTTTTGGCTCGTATACAATGTTTAAGTATGACAAATGATACGACTACTGCATGAGCTTGTAGACGCACCAGTTACTATATTTACCTTCTTTTATATCAAGCTCATTCTTTCTTCTTGAGATTCAGCCAAGTATCAAGTCAAGCTACTAGATTTTGTTTTGTTTGGGATTAACAATAATGAAAAATTACTTAAAATATGATCAATAAAAGATTTTAAAAAAAGAATGAGTGAAATGCATGCATATGAAAATTGTCGAGTGTGGAAGTTTCCTAATTCCAAACTTGAGGAGCTTCAACTTACGCCACACTTGTTTTGTCACACATTCTTATCGAGTCAAAATGAAAAGTGTAATGATCACTCAAATTGCTTCTCTAGTGAAGATGCTCATACTATCTATTTGGATGGCAACCATCATCTTGACAAGAGCATCGATGAGTGATGGTGTAGTGTTTCATTTGGTGACAATCACCCTCATGGCGAGGTAGAGAAGGAATGCGGCCTAGGGAAGGAATGTGAGCATCAACAAATGCATCATTTCTACGATATAGTGAACTTTCCATTCAAACAATAACTACCCTCATGGTCAAGGCAAGAAGTGAAGCTCAGTGAGTGCATTAAGTATCGATGTGTTACGTATGAAACTCAAGCATACAACAACAACAACAACACCACCAACAATTAGACTGAGCGCATTAAGAATCGATGTGTTACGTATGAAAATCAAGCATACAACATCAACAACAACACCAACAATTAAATCTTATCCATACAATAAAAAAACTTAAATTTGGCTATACTGATTATAAAATTGAAAAGTAAAATCATATTCAACAAGCCACCCCAACAAATTAAAGATGTTCAAAAACAGGTTGGAACAATGACACCATCCAACTGCTTGCAACCTTATTGAATGTCATTAATTAATCTTATCAAAGACCAAAGCAAACAAAAGTGGGAAAAGGAAAAGGATATGGAGCACTTAATTGCCAAATGCATTGAGTTTAGACAGTATAATGAGGTGACTCATTCCTTCCACCTCTAGTGGAAGAATGGTCATTCATCCTCTTTATTATTTAACCCACCCTCTTTTTATTAGAACTAATAATATTCTAATTATAAAACATGTATAAATGAATAGATCGCACTAATTGATCTATTTATAAAAACAATTAGCCATTAAAAATCTAATAATACCATATATCATATAATTTAATCTTCTAAAAAAATTAATAGGAACCTTGTAAATTTTTTTAAAAATTACATAGTTAATTTTCTATTATTTAATTTGATTTTATAGTAACCTGAATGACACTGACTTGTTCATGCCTAATTAACACAACATAAATAAGATACAATACATTGATGGAAGGTGGAAATGATGAACTGATCTTTAGAAGAATGAACTGGAAGCAACCACACTTATCATTTCAAAAGAAAGACAGCATTTAGGCGTGCATGACTGGAGCCAGATGACTCGCTAAGTTATGTTTGTCCTAACTATTTGTGAAGAGCTGCTTAATGCACAATATCTAAAGTGCTTACTTACCATGGTTGGCTCGAATAATTCACTAGCGACCTGACATATGGAATGGGTCAAGATGAGGCTCAATGTGAGGCTTCCTCAATCAATTTATAGTTCCCCAACTCAAAACACAGGCTCTGAGGCAAGCTGAGCAAGGAACAAGTCGAGGCAAGCCTTGACATGAGACTCAACACGAGCTCCGAGGCAAGCCTCAATATAAGCCTCAACGTCAGCACGCCACTTAACTGAAATAGTGTATGGGAGTAAAGACAACACCAACCATTGCTATAAGATGTCAAGTAAACACACAATTAATCAATGATATCTTGTCAGATGGGTAGACTTTAATACCAGGTGGAATCTTGAAAATCTTTATTAGCATTCAAGTAGAAATACAACCATTTTATGGATCATAAAATAACTAATTAATCCAGAACTATGAACTTAAACTACATAATATGATGACCGGGTAAGTTGTCCTTATTCTAACAAGAGGGAAAACAATAAGTTTCCATATAAAATAGTAATTAGAAATAGCAGAAAAAGTTTACCTCCATAACAGCAACCAAATGGGAATTGTAATCAGGGGAACTCTGGGACTTGGATTCTTTCAGGTGGCATTCTATTGCACTCATCTGCTTATAAATCTCACTCAACAAATTCAACTGCTCACTTTTCCTATCATATCCTTCCATTTGCATCAAGCTTTCACAGTCAATTCGCTGAAGTTGGCATTTTATACTCTCGAACTCTTTTCTCAAATTCCAAGTTCCATCTGTAGAATCCATGATCATGGAGTTATATTCCATCATTTGACCATCCACAGTTCTTTCTGATGCCATGTCTTGTTTATCAACGCAAGGCTTAGTTTCTACCATAGATTCTTCCATGATGTACTTGTTAGATTCATTGATTGTGTGATATTTATCATTTTCTGGGATTTTAAATATATCATGGACACAAACCACATGAAATGCATTTCTGTCAGATTCATTTTGATTCTGTAAATTGTTACGAGCAGGGAAATCTGGAACACTTCCAACATCTGGGCAGGCATCGGTTTGAAGTTTGGAATGACATGAAGAATAACCAGATGAAGTATCTTGTCCTGAACTGGATGGCCTGTTACTTGTGATTGGTTCTGGTTTGGATTCCTTGAGTAAATTCAAAACTTGTTTGTCTTTCTCACTAATCTGATCAATGTCACCACCAATGGGTTTCCAGATTGTTTGCCTAGAAGACTGCCAGGAACTATTCTCATTGCTATAGAACTCAGAATACAACCTACTTGTTTTTAATAGAGGCAAAGAGGTGTCCACAATATCACGGCTATAAGTATCTTCATGTGGATACAAGTTTTCAATGTTAAGATCACTGATGCCATTATTTATATCATCTCCACGTGAATGGATGTTTTCAATATCAAGATCATTGATACCATTATTTAGTAACTTTCTTTTATATACCTGAATTTGGTGATTAAGCATTGAAATCTCAATTTCCTTGTCTTCCATTGCTTCCTCAAGAATGATTAAAGATTGTTGGGCATGGTGAAGTTTTTCCTCTGCTAGCCTCCTGTACTGACATGCTTCCAACTTCTCTGCTGCCTTTTCTTCTTGCAGTCTGAGGATCATGGTTAAAGCTTCACTTGCTGCAGTTGCTGAAGCTTCTCTTTCCTCCTCTATTTCCATGTAAAGTTTTCTTATGAGGATATGCTGTTGAAGCGCTTCCTTCATAATTACAACCTCCCTTTGAGCCATTAGATTACCTTGGCTCTAACGTGTTACAAACATTGCAAAATCCCCCTAACCTGAATTGAAATTGTATGTAACTGATTTATTTCATTGTACTAACTTAAAAAATTGTTTTATAGGGAAAAACAGATAACTTATAAGCAAACTGATCAATAAGCCTCACAAAAATTGGCACAGTCCCTTGAAAAGGGCAGACTGAAACGGGTGAAATTAAAGGGCATTACTGCAGGTGGACACAACAAATTGATTAAAAAGGATGTATTTGCCAGAGAATTAGAAGTGGTTAGCATAATGCATGATTGATTAATCAATGGCAGTGTTGCAAAAATCGGGCTAGGCGCCCCTGGCCGAACCGAAAACCCCCAATTCGGCCCAACTAGGCGGTACTATTCATAAGCGTCGATTAGGCGCCCTGTTCGGTCTAGGCGGCCGAACAACCATTTTTTTTAAATAAAAATAAAAATATTTATATTATAA
>JBBPFQ010870956.1:0-12042 GCA_037974815.1 Kaempferia elegans
TTCAAGGCGTCACTTCTGCTTACTGAGATTGACTTGTCCAGTTGGCCGCATCTGTTCGATCGGCTTCTTGTCTGGTCAAGGAATTGTCCGGTCGGCTGTTCCGTCTTCGGCGTCGGCTATCTGTTCAACAAGCTGATTTTATGATCTACGTCGGTCGGTCGGTCGGCAGACAATATTATGACACTTTCGTTGACTATCCCTTGACTTTGAATTCCGAACTGACCCTAATATTGACTGGCTTTTAACCTGATATTATCATCCGGATCACACGATATCTCCTTCATCATATACCATTAACTAGTCATTTATAGAGAATCATGCTATATGTGAAATCTTAATGAGATTTTGAATTTTGGGGTTGCGGATTACATTGCAAGGATATTATTATGTAGGGCATTATTAGTCTTCTCTTCAAGTTGAATTAGTGAGCAAAATCGAATGAAATCTAATTCAAAAAGTTTGGGATGTTGCCTTGCGTACAAAGCTCGAAGGTGCTCGGGCATTTATAGAGAATCTAAGTAAAATCGAGAGTTGGACCGGAATCATGTGGACCGGATGTATTAGCGTGGACCGAAATCAAGTAGGTTGGATGTGTAGGGGACTAGTATCCCAAGGTATCATATATATTATGCTTTTTTTTTTAAAACCATATTTAAGGTATTTTTCAACAAAGATAAACCTAAATTTATTAATATTATTGTTTATCATATTATTTTTTAAATAAAATTATATATGTGGTTGCCCCAACAATATCAATAGGATAATGAATAGGACTGCTTAAGAATATCTTAGACCTATTTATTTTATGCGATTGAAAACATTAAAAAAAATTTCAATATTAGGTGAAACTTCTCCCTCCATGCTGAACACGAGCGATAAAAAAAATTTAATAACAAAGTGCACAATCAAGAGGCCCCTTGAAATTGATTGGACAAAGCAATGCTGCTTCAAATTTAAGTTATGCAAATTTTCAATTCAACATATATATCATTTTATACTATAAAACTCTATTTTTATTATATTATTATTCATATTTAAATAAATATTACCTTATTTTATCTCCTACTAAATTATTATCTAAATTTTACCCATGAAGACTGCTGATGACCTGTCCTAAGCTCGGATAAAGAAGGAGAATTATGTTAGATTGTCAACTAGCTAGTGTTAAAATTATGATAAATATTTAATAAAGAGATCCAAAATTTCAATTCAAACCCAGAAATTATCCTATTATAAAAAATATCTGTTAGAATCAAAAAATCACAATTCTATCCTTATTTGATTAAGAGATTAGGAGTATTTTGAAGAAGAAGATAAGTTCGAGAAGTTAAAAGGAAAATTTCCTTGGTCACTCTAAATTTTTTTAAGACAATTATGCTTTTTCTTATCACCTGTCCAATTTTATCTGAATATGTACTTCAAACTTGTAATTTGTAGATTTACTGGGGGATTCCGTTTAAATATGAAACATATTTGTTTATATTGGGCTGAATAATTTAAATGAGAAAACGGGCTGTAAATGGGCCAGCCCAATACGAACCAAATATATCTTTAATTTTCTATTTAGATTAGAAAGTTAACTAAAACCATAAATGTTGCCACCAATTAGTAAAGCTGAAATTATATGGTCAAATTCGAAATATTCATAATTATTTTAAAATTTGTGAAACAAAAAAAAAATTGCTATAAAAAATTTAGAACCCTAGTTTTTGAGATAGCACAAGTGCAGTGCTAATCCAAGGCTAGGCTCTACACAATCCACATCAACTGGTGGCCTGCAAAAACCCTACTCTGATCTGATGCCTACCTTCCTCAATCTCGATCGTCGCATCGTAAAATCTTCTCAAACAATCGTTTCAACTAGCTACTACTCCATGACGAATAATTCGTCCAAAGTTTCAATTTTTGCAGCCGGAATTATTCTTTGAAGCATTACGTCAAACATCTGGGGATCGACCTGCTTCAGGATGCGGAGAGATCTCGTCTCCTAGAGCGGTCCAGTTAGGGCTGCAGCTATAAATCTGCTACGACAAGGAAATGGAAGACGAGAGAGAGTAAATGGCGGAGCATGAGCTTAACGAAGGGTTTCCATGAGAGAGAAAGTTGCTGCACCTTGCTACAAATATGCTACTTTGCCAGGCTCTATTGAAATCTAGCCGATTTCCATAAGTAAGGGCCATGGAGTCGGCCCTTGCCCAATCTGCCCTCTTCCTTCTCGATCAGATACGACAATAATTTTAATTTCTTTTTGTTAAAATCGATGCAGGCGAAGGGAGGATTAAGGGAAAGGCGCTCCCCAGCTCAAAAGGAATCCTCCTCCTTCTTCCAGGTTAGATACATAACGCAATCAATGTGTTTTGCGATAATATCTGTATCTGAAAGAAAAGAAAGCGATAAATTTTGCGATAAACTAACTTGTGAGATTTGAAGATGCAATGTTGATTGATATATTACATAATGCTCTGCTTCTGCTTGTGGTAATAACTGCTCACCATTAAATGTGGGGAGTAACTTTTGGCGATTGATGGGTGTGACGAGATGTTGATTGGTGTACTGCATGCTTCGTGACCTCAACCTAGTAATCTCAGAAGGAAGGTCGATGCTTTCTCACTCTCTTTCTCTCGACCGAATAGTTGATTAAAGATGTAAGATTAAGAGTTTACAAATTACAAGAGTGTGCTAGCTGGTGTGATTAATTAATCAAGGTGAGTTTGGAAAAGAGGAAGAAATCATTGATGAAATAGGAACAGTAGCAGCACTACTAGTTACTAGCTAGTTAGTTCTTGTGCCCTCTCTGTCACCCTCCTACACTACAATATTCTCTACCACCCTTCATTATTACATTCTTCTCTCTGCCTCTTTCTCTCTCTCTCTATCTCTCTAGCAGAAAGAAAGATGGGGAGGGGAAGAGTGGAGCTCAAGAGGATCGAGAACAAGATCAACAGGCAAGTCACCTTCTCCAAGCGCCGCAACGGCCTGCTCAAGAAGGCATACGAGCTCTCCGTCCTCTGCGACGCCGAGGTCGCACTCATCGTCTTCTCCAGCCGCGGCAAGCTCTACGAGTTCGGCAGCGTTGGGTATGACACCACAACTACTCTTCAAGATCTCTCCTTTTTTTTTTTTAATCTACTCTCTCTCATTTAAAAGGCCTCGATTCATGGCTGCTTGAGGCCTTCGTTCCTCTAATTCTTTCCTCTTTCATGCTAAGAACTGGGAGGACGGGGAGAAAGTGCAGCCTACTTTTTGCTGCTCGAGTAGTAGTGTTTAATTCTTGCTCTCCTTTAGCTTTTAGGTCTGGATCTCTCTTAAAAACGTAATTTTTTATGGTCATTTACGGCAACAAGATCATGGATCTTCAACATATAACACATAATAATTATGCATCTTTCATGAGAGAGATGAGATTGCAAAGGAGAAGAAAGAGAAAGAAGCACTCATGGTTTCTATTTTGGTGTATCAGTTCCTGACCACCCGTTCATTTAAGTTGATATGAGCTTTGTTTCTACTGATTGATTTGTCTTTTCGGTTGGAACGACGCATGAATATATGCCTTCTCCGGATCTTAGGGTTCTCTTTCTTTTTATCTTTTGGATCTTGTTTTCCTATCTTGTTTCGTTCTGCTAGCTATATCTCTCTCTATGTATATTTATGTCTTGTTTCTGCTATTTTTGTTTAGATCATCTACTATATCATAAGACACCTCAGCTGGTAAAAAACATGAGATTCATTTTCAGATCAAGTTTGTAAAATAAAATTATCAATCTATGTGATGCATATTGAGATGTTGAACCATATATATCATCTGCTGGTAAATAGATTACTGTAGAATTACTATTTTTGTAAAGATTAACACTTTAGTTTGTAGTTATATTTACCCAGTATGTTGGATATATTTCCTTGGAGGCAACCTTTTACAAATTAATAAAAGCAAAAAAATTAATTATCAGGAAGTAATTAATCTCCTCCTATCTTTAATTAATAATGTCTTTTTACTGTTCTCGACAGTCAACTTTGTGATTAAGAAAGCATAATGCAATATATATCTCTATATTTATATTATACTTTGTTAATTGTATTGCATCTTTCTTAATTTTACAAAATTTTATTTTAGTGTTTCACTTTAAGTTGTGCATTTTAATTAACTTCTTGGTAATTAAAAAAATATCTTTTTGCTCCATTATATATCTGTCATTGGCAGACATAAATTTACAAAAATCGTGTGGAATCAATAATTCTACATCTTATTTCAGTATTTTCACATCAGATGGTGAATAAATGCGTCTTCTTGATTATGCTGTTAGTTTTAAAAGTATTAGTAATTTTGATTTAATACTTCCACATTAATATGGTAGAATATATAGAAAATATTATTATGTATAAATGATTAGATGTAACTTTGATAAATGATAAGACAAGAGATCTGTCAAACTGGTTGGATGTTTTGTATAGGGTTAAACAAAAGAAATGATTCTTGTAGTTAATCCCAAACAGTTGAACAAAATTTATGTTGTATCGACTATAGCACTACTATTAATGTAATTTTTACTTCGCTATATTAATATAAGTTCATTAGTTTAATATTTTCATTGACTTAAGTTGATTAGTGTTCTGACAAATTAAGACTAATTATGAGTAGATAATTATTCATGCTCATTATATAGTTTGATTATTCAAATGAATGAATATTAAAATTCAGATGCTTGTAATATATCTTATAGTTCCTCTTCTTTGGTTTTCTATTAAACATGCAAATTTATATCTAACCCAAGACAAATCTAGACATATCGATCACTAGTACTGTTGTGCCAAATTTAGGCTAATCTGCTATAATTTATCTTTAAATTATTCAGTTAATATTTTTTTTTCAAAATTATTGTACCGTATCATTCATTTAATTGAATCTTAATTAGATATTAGTGACTTATATATAATGGATCTACTTGTCGCATCAAATCATGAAAGACAATATTTCCTTATTCTTATTGTTTCAATTTTGGACGGCAATTATCTCTCGCATTTGTACAATCTTTCATGAATAACTCTTTTAGATTTTTTTTCCTAGAACATAAACCTCATTATAACTATCCACATTTTAAAAAATTTCATTAATTCATATCATAAACTATAAGAAATACTCATTATCATAAAATTTTCTAAATTCTTCTTAAAATATATTAAACATTTATACTTTTGCCTTCAAGAAAATAAGGCATCAGTATTTTTTTTCTCTTTTGACTTTACTTTTCTCATCATCTGATGACTTGAAAATCCACTGTAGAAAAATATTTGATTGCACTGTATAATTGTTATTCAATTGAAACTTGTTAATCCATTCGAGTTAGTATTGTGATCCGATAAACTAGTATATTCATAATAATTATCAATAATTTATCTTAAATTTTAAAATATTATCCAATAATATAATTTATTTTGAAGAGAGAAAAAATCACCATATAGACATTGCTTAAATTCTCTAATGCAGTCATTGCATCTACTTATTTCTTATCTTAACTTATTTCTTATCACAACTGCAATTTATTATTTTATTTAATTATTTTAAACATTCATTGCTTTCCGTAACAGTTTTTATTGAGCACATCTTGATTTCTTTGTAGAACAAGTAAAACGTTAGAGCGGTACCAACATTGTTGCTACACATCTCAAAACCCTAATGTTGCTAACCGGGAAGTGCAAGCGCAGGTAAATATTATTTGGTTTTAATCATTGTGACACATGCATTTTCAATTTATGTTAAGTACGTGTTCTTAGTGTTCTACATACCAAATATGCTTATGATAGATGTTGCTCTATGTTGAAGATAATCTCTTTCAGTCTATATGGATATTAGCAAAGTTAATTAGGTTGTCATAAATGTAGATTGAGTTTTAATCAATTTGGAACTCATCATTGAATTATGCTTATATTAAATAAGTTAGTCAAGGAAATACAATTTAGTCATTGAATAATATAGGTAACATACTCTTAATTCTTACTTTGAGTCATTTCGTTTGATAGTAATTACACAATCCATTAAAACCATACAGCAATTTGCATACTAACAAAGTTTAAACACTCTTTATGTATGTCTTGCAAGATAATCAAGTATTACTTCATGTATTTGTATAGACAGCTTCGTACAAAAATAAAGTGTCTTATATTTGTTTTTGAAATCTTTGACACTTGTAGAATTGGTACCAAGAAATGTCAAAGTTGAAGGCAAAGTTTGAATCCCTACAACGCTCACAGAGGTTTTATGTTCTTTTACACTTACATGATAAATGAAATTAATAATTGTTGATAGTTATATAAGAAAATTGGAGAAAAAAATTTAAATGTCTAATTGATCTATTTTTGAAATGGTAAAACTTATTGTTGGCTAATCTTTTGCTAGCAATGAACATACTAACTGCAAGGATACTAGTTTTTTAAAAAATAATATGATTTAGTATTAGTAACTTGTATTAACTATAATATTGTATACTACTAATTTCTATTTAAAATTAATTAAATATCATTAATATGTAAATGTGAACATATAATTTTCAAGTTACATTTCTTAAATGCATGTGTGTGCAAAAATTCATTTTAACAATATAATTGTCATATTATGCAAAGGCATTTGATGGGTGAAGACCTTGGTCCATTGAGTGTGAAGGAACTGCAACAATTAGAAAGGCAACTTGAGTCTGCACTCTCACAGGCCAAGCAAAGAAAGGTGCTGTAATTTTATGTTGTTTTAAATTTTCTTTTATTGCCTATGAATTAGTGTTAATTTAAGTAGTAAACTTTCTTTGAGTCAGAATCATTTGGATGATAATTTGGGAAACCTAAGCAAATATGTTATTTATTTTCATGAAATTCCTATGAGATTTTAACATTAGATATTAACTTAACAGGGAGACCAATTCAAATTTCGTACCTACATCTGATATTGAATCATTCTCAATTGTGTAATTAAATAAATAGGATTGGGATTTTCTTGTCCTCATTTGTTTTTCTAATTGTTTTCTTACAACTTTCCTTAAACTTATAGCTGCTTTTCGACTTTTTGGTTCCAAAAGAGAAATCACTCTACCTATAAGTGCTAGCTTTGTTCTTGTTGGTAGTGTTGTCTCACCGCTAACTTTTAACATATATGCAGTAATGCTTTTAACATGTTTCAAATATATTCCAACTAGGTAATCAACATCATCTCCAATTTTGGGTAAGATTTTTTAGTATTTGTTTCTATGAAAGATATATTAGGGTTTAGTTGGGACAAAAGCTAACGAGAAGGAAGAAACAAGACAATACATACTGGGCTGATTTATAATCTTAACTATGCTAAACTCAAAAGTTCATACATTCATTATATGATAAAGTTGCAAGTTTGTAGTTATTTTTTTTTTATTACACTCCTAATTCCATAACAGATTGAACAAAAGAACTTTTAGAGCCTAACGCGTGAACTAAATCAAACAACCAACTTGGGAATCTTTCTTTTGCTGTTTTTTATTATTATTATGTTTTGGTGTCAGTACTCTTTTAGCTACCTTGTTATGTTGATTCCATATCTAATCTATCATATTTGTTGTCTTAATTAAAATGTTAAGCTACTGATCAAAAGGTTGTACTACTTTTATGTTTTATCTTATATCTGTGCTTATTTTTGTCATGAGTGCAGACTCAGCTGATGTTGGACCAGATGGAAGAACTTCGTAAGAAAGTAAGCAACTTCAAGTTCAAAATACTTAACTTCAAGTGATCAAAACTGACAGTTTAATTATATCGAAGAACTTGCATCTATATATGTTACTAAGCCACAAGTGCAATATCTTACACAGGCAAGATTGTTAGAACACATGAGTTTTTGAACATGAGAACACAAAGACATCAAAAAGAAATCCAAATTCAGATTGTTAGATTCAGCATATACTAATATCAGGTTCAAATTAAGTGTTTTATTACCAACTCGATAGTCAACCAAACTTAACCATTCAAACATAGGAAGGATGCTTAGTTCTACGATTTGCACTGCAAGCTTTTCAAGCCTTAATGATCTCATCTCCTTCAACTGCCTAAGCATCATGTTGCTAGCTAATTAACCACGGAAAGTGTTCTAGAAAATAGATAAACAAAAGAAACAATCGGCAGTGTATCATCTATGTTAACGTTCTGTTTCATCCGCAGGAGCGTCGTCTTGGAGAAATCAACAAGCAGTTGAGAGAGCAGGTTGGCTTAATTAGCTTATAATCAACGACATTATACATAATTAGTTTGAATAAATTAATTCCAGAAACATTTTATAAAATCTTGTGGGTTCTTGATTTCAGCTTGAGGCAGAAGGTGCCACCTACAGGGCTTTTCAAGGACCCGCCTGGCCTACTACTTCTGATGGAGCAACAGTAGCTGGCAATTCCTTCTCACTTCACCCACTGCAATCTCATCCCAATATGGACTGCGAGCCTACACTGCATATAGGGTATTCCTATTTTTCAGAAATGAAAAAAAGATACTCTTAATTAATTCATCAAAATCTGATCATCTATCTCGTTTTTCGTTCTTTATTTCTTTCTTCTGGGTAAAAACAGATATCACCAGTTTGTTCCTCCTGAAGCTGCCATGGTGAGGAATCAAGTTGAGGAGGAGAGGTTCATGCTGGGCTGCTGGGTTCCTTAAATGCTCTATCGATTTAAGAAGTCTGCATGCAATAATTAATGTATCCAAATATGCACTGCGCATGCAGTATATATGCATAACTAGATATATATACTCGTATCTCAAAATGCTGCTACCTTAAGTTAATCTGTGATGGCTAGAACATATTTATCGTGATGACACCTTAAGTTGTGGGATAACCTGTGTGGATTTGTTTGCAAATTTTTTTTTTTCATAATTGCAACAGTTTAATTGGATGGCTGGGTTATGGTTTCTGTGCAGAATTTGCAGCGGCAATACATAATTGCAGTATATGATATCGTGTGGTTCTATACTCTGCCTGTATATACAGTTGATTCTAAAAACTTTCAGAGTCATGATGGATATAACACGGGCAGCAGCGGCAGAAGAGCCTGAGGCTGAAATGGCGGCAAGGTATGAAGAAGCATATCACGACATACAGTAGAAGCACATCATACGATCAATTAAGGAACTTGCATGATCCATTAAATAATAAATTACCACATTGAAGGTTTCAAAATTTGTGTTCGACTTCTTGATACCAAAAAAAAATGTGATCGCTCTTCTTGTAGGCACCTCGTGTTTAGTGAGGTCCTAGAAGCTTTTAAAGCTAACGGTTCGGGTTGAAGAGAGCTCGACTGATGATTCCAGTTGCCTCGATGTAGCGTTCCACACAACGAGTGATGCAACTGCTCTCGCTTCCACTCAAGCTTGATCCAGGCTTGGTGATGCACTTTGTGAAGCATTTGCTCCGCACAGTCTGCAGCACAAATCAGAGAAGAAAAATTACAAACGATATTAACGAGTAAAATAAATTAGAAATTGGCGTGCACGTTTGATACTCTTTTTTATTGTTATGATTCTATTTAGTTCGTACCATTCTCATAAATTCCTTGTGATCATCTGAGTTTCCTTATTCTGCTCTCTCATCCAAATTACGATTACAATTTTAATGAGTTTAACATGAGAAAAATTACTAACCATGGAAACCGATATATGCAACATGTGTCTCGTCTAAGGGTCAATGGATGTAAGCAGTGTAAAAGTCAAGATAATAGAGCTCGATCAATGAGTTAGACACTAGTTCAAGCAAGGGGAAAGAGCTGCAACATGAGATAGTTTGACACTTTGGTGGATAATAGAGCTCGATCAATGAGTTAGACAGTAGTTCAAGCAAGGGGAAAGAGCTGCAACAAGAGATAGTTTGACACTTTGGTGGAAGCATAGTGCAAGACACCGTTAAAGGGCTGGTATCCCAGGGAACTATAAAAGAAAGAGGTATCCAACAATTCAAGATAATCTTGGACTACAGACAACAAAATTTAATCCAGCTCAGACATAGATTAGATCCTCTATCCCGCTTTCTCCATGTCTACAGTCTCATTCACTGATCCAACAGACCATATCAGATTATGTCAGATCTCAAGGATGCATGATCTAACATGGTCCGTCAAATAGTGAATGAGACATGGGGACACGGAAAAAATGGAACAGAGGATCTCATCTAGCTCAGACATCCTCTAGCACATTTCAACAATTCATTCCTCTTACACTTTTCCCAATTTGGCCCGCTAAGCATCCAACCACGACCTACCCCATACCTAAACCCATCAACCACACAAACACCTGACAGGTCGCAACTCCATCTGAACCACTTGCAGTTTGAACGAGTTGAATCCATACGAGTTCTGCTTCCAATGCAGTATCCCAACTCCGTCTGAACCGCTTGTGGTTTGAACGAGTTGAAGCCAACGAGTTCTGCTTCAAATGAAGTGAACACATCACATTTCCACCTCGTCAAGCTCTAATGAACTGAACCTGCAACTCAACCCAACTTAATCACAATTCAACCAAATTACACTCAACCTAGACTCCTTTATCCACATTGCCATTCGAGATCAAAATTAGATTGACGTAGCTAGCAAATTTCTATACTCTGTTATAGGTTTAACATAACAAAGGTATAAAAGCAATGTGTGGCTGATTAAATGAAAACATCGCATGCAACCAAATACCACATGTTACCCTATAGAGATAGGTTAGTTTTCCCCATAAGTAATTCACAATGATTCCTTTAATTATCTCATTCTCTAATATCAGTGATTAAGTATCAAAATGCTTTGCTGATTCTCTAGATTCAGACTAAAATAAAGCTAACTAGATATTGCATCATCATCTAGCATATCTATAAAGAAACTCAATTGGGTCAGACTAATAAATCAGCATAATATGCTCCAAACAATCAAAAGGCATTTAAGCAATATGATATTGTGCATACATAGAGCACGGATAATGCATGGAAGCATTGGATATGCATGATGTGACTCTAAGAATATCATTCAGAAACAATGAGAATGAATCGACTTAGGCAAGACATTAAATTATGGTGATCAAAACAACATCAAGCACGCAAACAATTGTACAAACTTGTTATGGTATTTTCTCCAACAGATTACAGTAAGGTTGTCGGCTGTCAAGAACTGTCTTTGACCTCAGTCATGAACAAGATCAGAGAAAATCAAGGTATGAGGAGCTTAATCAAGCTCAGACGGGATTCACCCAAAGTCAAAAGAAGGGGGTGAAGTGAATCTTAACTCGCCAGTTGTTAGGAGGCACAATCAAGTTGGTTGAGTTTAGTTATAGTACAATGAAAAATGAAAGTAGAAAAACTGCTGAGACAAAATATTAACTTTAGAATATTGTAAATGCATCGTCTATTAATTGGTCAAGCATTGTTTAACAGCAAAACAATGTAAACAATTCTACGCTCGTATATATCAAAACCTAGTTTCGATGCCGTGGATGCATCCAGATATCCAACCTCAAATAGTTGGCACAAATGCGAGATGAATCAAAGCCAATTTAAACGAACTGAAAATCAGGCACACAAGATAAGGCATAGGAGTTTCATGAAGCATCAAATTGGTGGAGAGGAAACAAGGAACCAGTAGGATTCGAGAATAACATATTCAGAAGTGAATTCATCACGGAATACAAGGGAATACCTCGAAGAACTCTTCGGCGTAGGCCTGGGCGAGCTGCGTCTTGAGCTGGTCCATGAGGACATCGGCTGACGGGCCTGATTGACCCCCCGATGAGGTGCCCGACGAAGATGACGAAGAGAAGGGATCCATTCTCAAAAGTTTCTGTTCTGGGTTCACGGCGAACAGAAACCCTAGTTTCAAGCAGCATATATCGGAATATTTATACAGGTCCGCTACGAAAACATATGGTAGCGGCCCGATAAATAACGGTAGCCCAGCCCAGGTATGATTTACTGTGACATGTTTGTTAGGAGGGAAAGATAATAAAGGGACAGGAAAGAAAGAAAGAAGGGGAAGAACAAACTTAGAGATTTGTTTTTTTTTCTTTTCTTCTCCTTTT
>JBBPFQ010871172.1:0-12040 GCA_037974815.1 Kaempferia elegans
ATGAACCAATAAGTGATACAATATCATTTTTTCAATGCATCCTTGACTAATGTTATAGTGGATACTCTCTTTGACATTTTCTGTCAATGTGCTGAGCTAAACCCTGAGCCTCGTCAAGGTAAGGGGGGGAACTTGTTTTTTCTTCTCATTTTCTTCTCTAAGCACTTTATACTTAGGCACCTTCTTATCTGATCATTCTTCTCTAATGTTATACATTCAGAAGGAGAGGAAGAAAATACTTGGTTTTTTGGTGATGAAAAAATTGGCGATGCTGGTAATTTGATTTAAATTAAATATAGAAGCATTGCAGTTTGATTTTCTATCATTATTCAACTATAGAAATGATATCTATGTAAACCATTTTTCTTTTCTTTGCAGGAAGTGATTCTGAGTGGCAACTTTCAGAAAATCATGGCAACCCTATTGGTTCTGCAAATGGAGATCATGACCTATCTCGGGGAGTTCATGAGGTATGTCTAGGTGCAGGGTAGCGTGCTTATTTACTTTTGAGTGATGCATTATTGGCACGGATAGATATTTTTTACTACAATATAACATTTAACATTGTCATACATTTGGCAGGGGAATGTCTTCAAGCTTATGCTTTGTGTAGAAATTGCTAAAAAAATTTATGCAATTTGTTTATTAATAATATTTTTGTATTTACAAGTGATGCCATGATTTTCATCTCAAGGCATATAATAGTCTTTTATTGGTTGGTTACTATTATCGGCGTCACTTATCCATGCGTTTATTTATTTTCTTGCCATTTAAGTATCAAAGTTCTAATAGAAAGCAAAACCAAAGTAACTTTGTCTGCTATAGTTGCAAGTAGAACTTCAAAATCATTAAATGGAAATCTTCAAAAAGTTCTCCTGATCTTCTTACCTATAAAACTTTAAATGTTACTCATAATTTTTTTTTCTTTACTAGCTAGTAAACTAGCTATCTTGAGCTGAGCTTCATTATCTTATTGAGTTATTTAATTTTTTATTGAGCCTGAAGTCGAACCTGACTTATATATATATAGAGAGAGATGATATCCTACCCGATCTTATATAAGCGACATTTGACATGGGCGATCTGACATGTCCAAAATCTATTTTTAATCTCTCACCTGCATGTAATAGTTTTTCCCTCTTTTCTCTCTTATATGCATGCAATAACTTTTTTCTCTTTCCTCTCTCATATATATTTAACAACTTTTATATATCATCTACGTGCAACAATTGTAACAGCTACTATACAGTAACTGCTACACGTTGTAGCAGCTACTACAATAAAATAGCTGCTACAACTGCTACTTTGTAGCAGCTACAACTACATGTAATCATACGAGATAGAAGAGAAAATTTTACTAAAACTGCATGCAACACAGGAGAGAGAAGAGAGAGTTTTATTTTAATTTAAGCATACAGATGAGAGAGGGAGAGAGAAATTAAAAAATTGAGTTTTGTAGTGTTAGATCACCCACGTTAGATGTCGCGCACAGTCGGGTAACATTCTTGTATATAAATTCTCTATATATGTAGTTGTACTCTGAAGCAATCTTAAATGAACTGTTATTGAGCCGAATACTGAATACAGAGCTCGTTCAGTTTTAGTTATTTTGCATCTACCAATCTGGTTTGTTTTCATAGTAAGATTTCCACAATCTAACTTTAATCTCTAATTCAGCTTTTATGTCCTTTTTCAACTCTGTTCCTGTCCTGATCCTATTTTTAACTCGGAAGGGTGTTAAATGTGGTCTTCTAACTAGCTGGTCATTGTCTCTGATGCAGCTTCAAATCGATTCCCAGCAGTTTGAAGATGCAGACGAAGACGAAGAGTCTCATGATGATCATTGCTTTGCAGGCAACTAATGCATTTCCCCACCAGCCCTGCAGTTCTCCATGGCCACTTAGGCTTCTTGTCCGCTAAAGAGAAGGTTCGGTTTACCAGTTTCAACTGGTTTAGTATGAGTAAAATCTACGTAAAAGGTCTTGCGATTGGTCAAGAATGTGTTCGATACTCATTGTGTGATGATCAAATCAAAGGAATACCATCAAGGATTGTATCCCAATGGAAACCGAACCAAAGAGTTCATGAAACTTCATTGTGCAATCATTGTAATGGATATTTTCTACGGTGATTAGCAACAATTTTCGTGCTTAGAAAGTCTTTGGCTCCTACAAAAACTAATGTTCGTCCATTTGTTTTGATTCCATCAAACAAGGGAGTTGTCCTGTCCAACGTTGCCGCTGCCTTCGGTTATCCAAGAAAAAGAAATTGGGGAAAAACTGCTATTGTTATCCTATTGGTTTATTGATGAAATGTAATAAATAACTATTTCATTTGGTGCAAAAAATAAATAGTCGTTAGAATTCATATGATTAATTTATAAGAATATTATCTTGATAAAAATCAAAATTTTTTCATATGTAATAATTTTACTATATTCAACATCTTAGTTTATTCAACTAGTCTTAGCTTGCTTGATCAGCTGGACTTGATCTACATTATCAGTTCATACCTATTGAGCTTGATCGGTCCACTTGACTTATCTTATCAATTAACGTATACAATTGTACTCATTTAGCATAATCAAACTACTGTGTATTAAGGATTAATTTCCTTTGATAGAAATATAACCTTAGTTCACGCTTCTTAATTTATCATAATGACAATAGAAAATTTTCATAGGAATTAACCTAGAGGTACCTCTTGATTAATCGGTTTGAAAAAGTTAGATATATTTTAAAAAATAAAAAATAAAAATAAAACACTCCCCCAAGGCCCTAACTAGATTAGTTCCACACTCTGCTAGCTTAAACAGGTCATGTAGCTTAATTGATCCACTTAAAGCATCTTATTAATAAATTTATTTGCTTATCGAGTCAAGTCATTTGTTCGACCGGACTCACTAATTTTTAAGGGCATCGATTCTTAAGGTGAGCTCCACCACTGCTGGCCTAATCGTCCACGCAATGAGGATGATCCACGTAAAGAGCTGGATTTGTCAAAACACATACTCAACAGAATTGAGTATTTAAGTTAATTTTTAAAACTAATATATATTTACATACACATCAACCAACTTTAATCTATAAACTTCTGTACTTGTAGTAATAATACAATAATAATTCAAAGATTGTCATAATGGGTGTTCTCGACTGTTTTATCAAGCACACATGTAAATAATTACTGATATATTTAATAATTCCAAAAGAACATGAGTATGTGGTTAAGTATCAGCACTCGAATTTACCCAATGGATTCACAAAACTAGGCAGCAACTACACAACAAAACCAAGAGCAAGCTAACTAGCACACCATCGTGGGTAGGCAATTGTCATCGAGATTGAGCTAAGTATAAACCACATTTGTGTTCCGGTATCTGAAGCAACGGATCCTTGCCCTGTTTTTCTCGCCTAAAATGACAGTGAAACTTATTGAACCAAATGCAACCTTTACTGCGATGGTGATACAACAATTAAGGGTGAACCAGCACTTGTCTCGTCTGGCCGTCAGTGGCCTTCATAAACAATAACTGGTGCCTCAGTAATAGTTGTGTGGTGCATAGTTACCGCCGCGCCCAGGATATGCTCCACTGCTTGGATAAGTATAACCAGCCTGAGAGCAGGAAAAGGTTAGCCAATAGTTAGCATGAGATGAATCAGAAACTTCACAGTAACTGTGTTGCAATTTGCAATTGGAAAAGCATCCTGAAGGGCTGGCCATAATATTTTGTTCAAATTTAAGATCAGAAAGTGCAAGTGACCCTCTATCACGAGTTCAGCTTCAAGAAAGATCATTTGCGCATGCCAAGTTTTCGACTAACGGCTTATTGAATAACTCAAGCTAAGTAGAGTCTAAATAATGCCTTGACATTATTAACACTCTCTTTCAAGTATGATTTAAGGGACTGGGCTGGTTCCTGTAAAGAACAATGTAGTTCTAACATCAATTCTCTTCTAGGGTTTTAGATCGCAATTTACAATTTCTTGATCATGGCCAAGAATGGTAGGTACAGTATCAGCATTGACTGAAATTTAGACATGATACACACCTATGTTTTTCAATGAATCTAATGCTATACATCCTATAAACACCTCTGGACTCTAATTAGCTGCACTCTCAACTGAAGAAAATACCTATCCATCAAAGTTTGTTTCAATAAGGTTATATAAAGATGAAATCATTTCATATCCTTGTTTACCTTATAAAATACTAACAATCTTCAGGCAAATTATGATATTTTCCAACCTCACTCCGACTTCTGTAAAAAGTCTTACCTTGAATTTCAATATTGATCATTTAAAGCTACACATAAATTATAAATGAAGGATAATAATAGCATAATAAAGCTTGCAATTGTTACCAATAAACTTATCCTTATAACATAATAATGTGACCTCTTCATTTTCCTTATGTATTGGACAAATGGTCTAAACAAATTTGAGATATTTCACATTATAATATTATAGCTTCAAATGGATTGTGAGCTAAATTGGTTTTTCTATTTAAATTCTTCTAGCTTAACAGTATGCGAGTTCTGTATGTAGCCGGGTTTGGGATTACTAAAGAATCCTTTTCCAAATTGATTTTACATAAATTTCTAATATCTACCAAAAGGGCAGCCGGTGCACGAAGTCCCTCTGAGGCCAAGGTCTATTGTACATAACATTATCCTATTTTGCAAGAGGTTGTTTTCAAGACTCTAATTCACACGGCAACAATTTTACCGTTGCGCCAAGACTCCCCTTCAAAATTCTAATATCTACCACCTCAAAATATTGTCATGTCACCCACGTGATGATTTCAAAATATTTGTCAATATGGTAAGTCTTACCCCTATTGGTCTAGAGTACGAGATTGAAATCCATGCCTTTTGGTATGCATCACATCCATGCATACCAAAGGTCCTAGCTGTATGAACAAAGGTCCTCAACTATCTTGCTATACCAATCAGCGTGTTATTATCAGATCTCAGTATGTTGGAATGTATCTGTATCTATGTTTGGCGACTTTCCTAAAGCATGTGAATACGAGTTAGCTGAGTAAAGATGACAACAAAGTACTCGTAGGTATCAGTAAATTCAATCACTGCTAAAAGATACGATCCCATTCGGTTATTCCAGAAAAGTGACACTTATGTGGATCCACCTAGTTACAATCAGACCACAACAAGTATGAAACCATCTGATCAAATAGAAAATATATGAGTCAAAGTATGACCAGACTAAATGGGCGGTTCCAACCAGGTCAGTTTTAATGTTGAAACACCTGTTTTTCATTCAGACCAGCAATTCTTAACCAGTATCTAAAGTATTACTACATGGAAGTAATTATTCAGTCTACGGGTCCTTAGGGTCTGCAATTATATTCTACAAAGTACAAATAACAATATAAACACAGGACACATTATTAAACAGAGCTGAGTATGAATACATCCTTGGATGAAAACCACCATTGAGAGTAAAGTAAAAAAAACAAAAAACAAAAAATACCTGATAGCCAGTTGAACTCGAATATCTAGGATAGGAAGGTCGAGCTGTGGATACAGCTGCAGAACAGAGAGAATTTTTAGGAAGGCAAACATGCATAGCCAATAATTACACGAAACCCATTACTTGAAAAAATAGACAGGGAACCTACAACTAGGCCAAACATACTACTTACTATCTTAGATTTGCTATAAACAATGTGAGGAATCTTAATCAATGAGTTCCAAAGTTTCAATCTTAGCATCCAGAAATCACATGTATTCTAGAGATTTGTACTGAGTTGATATAGCAGCACCCTCTTTTCTCTCTCTTTTTTTTACTCTCTTCTTGATATTACATGAGATAATATTATTTTAGTCAACCATATTTAGATTTTATTGACCCTTGCAATGCCTCTAGTGGAATGGACTAATTTTAGTCAACAGAACAGAGAAAAGCTAAGAAGAAAGATGCAAATAAAGAGCAGATGAAGATATGCTCCACTTAAAAGACGAATCTTCTTGAGAAGAGAAGACCAAAAAGAGCAGAGCATGATGAGAGAAACAATACAATAAGTATTAACTCTTGAACAGATATCAATTTATATAATTATATCTGCTAAATTGATCAAGAAGAATCATAAGCATTAAAGAAACAAATTTTGCAATGGTTATATATCTGAATATTATACAGAAACCAGAAAATGAACTGAAGAAGGAATTTAGTATTGCTGTAGAGTGCAGAGGTATATCCATAACTGGAACATCAAAAATACTAGCCATAAACAATTATACAACACATTGGTGAGTGAAATTAGGTTACCTCCAGTGAACTCAGAACCCCTTTGGATATCATAAGCAGAGAATCTAAACCATAGAAAGAATCAGATATACAAGAACAATAATGAATTAGAATGTCTACAAGTTATAAAGAGACGAAAAAGAGACCTCTGCTCATATCCATATGTGTAATGACCTTGTGAAGCAGGAAGATATCCAGCATGAGGGGCCTAAAATATCATCACCCACCCCGCATTTGAAACACACACATACATATATCAGTGACAGCAACGACAATGAGAAAGGCGGAAGAGAAACAAGATTTAAGATCTCACAAGATCAGGCTGGTAGGGATTGGATCCAGAAGCTCCAGCATACGCATATCTTTGATAGTTGATTTCTGGCATAGAATATTTTGAGTAAGGGTGCTTAATAGAAGAACGTCTACCGTGTGTATTACCTACATTTTCCAATAGAATTAGCAAAAATGTTCCATCAAAACGAGAAATCCAGGACAATAGGTAATTATGTTATGTAAAAATTGGTAACTTCATACCATGGTAGTAATCTCTGCGTGCTTTTTTGGATGACCGTTCATTCGCTACAATTCCCCTATCTCCACCATTACGTTTTTTTCCTTTGTCAGATTGCCACTGTTTTCTATTCTTAGTACTTCTACCATGAGACATGAAACTTGATTTCTCTCTTTTCTTTTTTCCTTTAGAATCTCCTTGCACACTGATCTGCTTTGACTTGGACCTTTTCTTTCTTTTTGGTTGGACTTGTTCTATAACATCGTCATCCTTGTAAACTTTGAATCCACCATGAGCAGTCCGCTTAGCAAATCGCCCTTTAGGCGGCCTGGCAAGATTTACTTTGACCTGAACTCAAGCATACATAAAGAAATTACTAAAATTTGACATTACAAACATCATACAGTATACAAAAGCAGGTCATACATTGACATCGCCTTCCCCAAGTTGGCCGCTATTCATCCCCTCCACACAAGCTAGAGCACTCTCTCGTGAAGTAAATTTAACAAAAGCAAAGTCTTTCTTTTTGGTGGCAAATTTTCTGAACATCTGTACTTTCTCTATTTCACCATAATGTTGGCAAATTTCTCTTATTTTCTTTTCATCCCAAGAATCAGGAAGATCCTCAATATAAACAGTTTTGACCTGCAAAAAAACATACAATTTCCCAGAAAAATAATTAGTAACTGAAAAGAAAATTTATTAGTGGATCATGTAAGGAAAAAAGCAGCAATTTATATCAAAGTCTTATTGGTAAGTTCAAAATGACCAATAAAGATCAGCTGTATTTATGAAGGAAGAGCAGAGAACTGTAGGATTGGGGAATAGGAAAATGATCCTTTATTTATCATTATGAAATAACTATCATATGTGTATATATACGTTCATGAAAAATCCTAAATCTAAAACTACTAATGTGCAACTACATCCACTAGACTAATAACCCTAACATCTTTAACCCTCCCCTTAAGTCAGAGTATAGATACTATATATGTCCAACTTATTGCATAACCTAGAAAAGCTCCCCTGAACAGAGGAGTATAAATCTAACGAAGATCGCAACTATGAACTGGAGCCATTATACCCACACACAAGCAAAATTAAATCAGGCGAATCCACAACTGCCAAGTGAATCTTAAATGGATACGTATTCAGTCATCTCCATACAACACCAGAGGAATATTAATGCACTTTGATAGTTCTATGAAACAGTATTAGGAAACAGAAAAAAAAAATCCAACAAACCTGTAACATTATTTCTTCACTTAAATTCATTGAAGTTTCTGCAAAAGCAACTTTAGCACTCCTTTCACAACCAAAGACAGCATCTGGTAGCCTCAGCCGCTGGAATGCTTCCATTGCATCTGAATGTGAGTTAAATTCAAGAAAAGCAAAACCTTTTGTTTTCCCTTCATTTTTAGGATCTTCAGGTAAGAGTAAATCCTCAAGTTGTTCAACTCCATGCCCTTTGAGTGCCTCAGTCACCTAGGAATACACATGCAAAGTCAAAATTTGCATGAGAACTTAATGAGGATAAAATGATAGAAAGAAAATTAAGCAAGACTAAAAAACAAAAGATCAAGAGCAATTAAGAAAATATGCAGAAAAAAATGTGGTAGCTGTTAGAGACAACAAAATAAAGTGAGTTTCATTTTCATACTTGTTCTTTTGTCCATGTTTTGCATATATTTCCAAGATAAAGGCAGTTGTTATCCTGGCTAGCTGATATTCCAACTCGTTTGCCTTTCACCTGTGCAAAACCAGAGTGCAAGACAATATACCTAATTAAAACTCTTATCTTTTGCAAAATATCAATTCTTTCAAAGAATAATAAAATATAATATCAGGTCCATAGAGAGACCTCTGTCCCATCCTTCAGCTCAGAAAGAACCTTCCTTGCATCATCAATTTTAGCATATTGAATGAAGGCAAACCCTTTGCTCTTCTGTGTCACAGCATATTTAGCTATTCTTATGGATTGAATTTCCCCAAACATACCAAAGGCATTGACTATATCTTCCTCAACAGCGCCTTTATCCAGCCCACCAATAAATATTCTAAAATTCTTGTCTTTTCTCATTGCCATCTGAGCTTGAATGTATAATGAGGCATCATCCTCATCATTTTCTTCCTCATTGACATTATCACTATTTCTATTTGTGTAGCCATCTTTTAGTTTCTCAACTTCAGTTTTGTCTCCATCTTCCTCATCACCTTCATCTTTTCCAGAACCTTCAGTTTCACTTGGATCTTCATCTTCTTCTTCAATTGCATCTCCACCTTCCTCATGATCTTCAATACTGTCTTCCTCATCATCTTCAATACTGTCTTCCTCATCATCTTCAATACTGTCTTCCTCATCATCTTTGATCTCATCTCCATTTTCCTCATCATCTACCTCATTATCACTCTTGACTATTTTTGCTTTACCTGATAAAGAAAATTAATGAGTTAAAATGATCTAGTCTAGATATCAATCACTAGGGGAAAAAGACAATGTTATTCCACCCCCCACCCCCAATGGTTCATTTGGTAAGACACGATGAATCTGAAATTGAATAGAATAGAATCAGCAATAAAATGAAGGGGACAATTCTTTCCATTCATATATTTGGTTTTCTTAGATTCAAATGTTCTTGTGGAATAGAATAAAAATATACGTAACTTTTCAACCCTTTTGTTTTATGTAGAATGCTATATTTTTTGAATGTTGAATACCCATATGGAATGAAATCAATACGCCACCCTAATGATCAATCTCACTCACACAAGTTGATCAAAATAAAATAATGGCACCAAATCCAGAATTATGATTCCATACTGGGCCATTTTCCACCATATCAAATGATCCATACGAACTGCAAGATGTTTCAATATCTATTGAATGTGTCACTTTCTTTCTTGTCTCCCTATTGCCTGGCCTATGATATTGTCACAGAAATAAAAATCATGATTCTCATTAGAGAATATATTGTTTTTTTATCAAAACAATGCATTTGAAGACAAATAGAGCCATTTGAATGCCACAAAATAGCTAAAGAAATCTGGTATGAAGATGCAAATACTAGTTAATTTTGATAAAACACCGATCACTCTTGGGAGAAACTCCAGTCGTCGTCATTAAATTATGTTTGTTCAAACTCTTTGAGCTGAACTAGCTGGATTGTATCATTCAACTTGATGCAAAATTTTATGCTAGTAATAAGCAATTCAATTAGATCCAATTTTCTCTTTTAATAAACATAAAAAGTAATATTAATAACAATTAAGAAAATAGAAATAGTGTCTAAACCACAAATGAATAATGTGCAACGCTCGAAGTAACTCACCACTATCCACTTCCTCTTTTCATGTGTCAAAAGCTAATTGATGTAGAAATATAATTGCCTTGTTACAATAAGTCTAGAGTCCTAGGTTTCTGACATTGACTACAAGGATCCTATCTTGTCATGATAATCAATGTACACCTAAATTGCCAATAATAGATAAATCTTCAAAATCACTCTTAATTAGGTTATGAGAACTTCTCTTTGTCTCGATTTACACACCTTAGACTCTTAATAGAAAATAAAATTGCCTATCTCAAGCTTCATAAATAGAAATGAATATTCAGTTTCATACTATGAAAAAAAATATATTAATACGTGTCAACTGATGAAGACCCAGTCAATCCGATGTGCCAACAATGCATTTTAACAACATCAATGTAAGAATGGAGAAGGAAATATTTGTCTGCCAAAAATAGGATGAAAAGGAAGTTGTGCAACAAGTGTGGTTATTTAAGAATTAGAATTAAGTGAAAAAAACATATATGTACGTGGATATGTGTTCATCTTAATCAGCTCGATGGACTGAATCTCAACAGGGTCCAGCATCCCTTTTTTGCTCAGCTAAACAATTAAACTACAAAAAAATGCGTACAAAACAGATTCGACATGAGAATGGCACACAATTCATACCTTGATCAACATCCACCACATCGTCCTCTTCTTCAGCTTCTAGGACCGCAGAAACATCGTCTGGATGCTTTGGAACTTCAGCAATTTCAGGATGAACGGCAGAATCATCAATTTTCTTTGCATCGTCCGGATCATCAGCTACAGTTTGTTCTCTAGACTTCTCAACAGTTGCTCCTTCTTCGACCATCTCAGATGAAATCTCCTGAATCTGCGAAGCCTCAACTAGCACTTGAGTAGGCTTCTCCGTCACAATCGCCGCTCCATCGATTTCTGATGGCATCGCTCTCTCATCCGCCGCAGGATCCTCGACAGACATCGGCGTAGCGATAATCTCACCTTTGAACTCCTCCCGCTTCACACCCTCTGCCTCCGCCGACGACGACTCATCGATCACAGCGAGAGGGGTGGCCTCCTCCGGCGCAGGACGGGCGAGATTCTTGTTCGACCTCGGCGACGGCCTCTTGGAGACGGCCTTCTTGACCGACCGCGGGGGCATGTTCCTCGAGCAGGAGCAGCAAGCAATCGGGAGAAAGCGAGCGGAAATGTGTTAGGGTTCGACGAAAGGGAGCGGAGCAGGCGGCAAAGAAGCGGATGATGTTGCTGGATCCACCGTGCAACTGCGAAGCGGACCCGCCAACCGAACCGACCTGACATATTTGGACCCGAGCCGTTATATTGCAATCGTCCTCTCTGACGGGCTTTACTTAAGCCCGCTTACGCATAGCCCAGCCCAAAATGAATATTACAAACTTTCACCTTATTAGAAATAAGTGAAAAAATAACCCCCGGTGTGGTGTGGTGGTAAATGACAACAACGGAAGATTCAACCTCATAGCGTGCAACTTTCGCTCTCAACCCATGAACAATATGAGTCTAAAGCTTCCTTCATAACTCCCGGAACTTCTTCGTAGTGGCTCCGTTCCGTGCCTCATTTCACAGGAACCTCAAAGTAGTTCTATTTCATTATATTCCATCTATATCCCAATATCATTCATTTAATATCCATTTGGTGGCATTTATAGTCTATATGTTTCTATATATGGAAAGTTAAGAAATTTTCATAATTATCAAATAATAATCTAAAATTTGCAATAGAAAAGAAAAAGGAGGGTTTGTAAGGATTTTCATTTGATTAGGAGAAATCAACCTATAATATAATCAAAATTATATTACAATTGATCCTGTCTGATCGGTGAGTAGATGGACACCAGACACATCACCTTACCAACTCAGAAATAATGTGCTGATTGGGAATCTGCGCACACGTATACGAGCAAACACGTTAGCTCACCAAACAGGGATCG
>JBBPFQ010871388.1:0-12036 GCA_037974815.1 Kaempferia elegans
GGGCTACCGCGATCCCACGACAAACTTCGCGGGGTCATGGAGGCTGCTACAATCCTGCGGCACCGGGATCCCACGACAACCTTGGTAGGATCGTGGAGCCTGCCATGATCCTGTGACAGCCTCGGGATCCAACATTTTTTTCTTTTTTCAAAAAATATTTTATTTTTTGTATTTATATATTTTTTTAAATGTTTCAGTTAATATTTTTATTTTTAATTAATATATTTTATATTTAAAAATATCGAAGCTATATCGGCACAATACGATATCAAAACTGTATCATTCGGGTCATAAATCGAAACACCATTACGGCTCGACATTTTAATCCATCATAATACTCATATTAACTAACATAAAGAAACTACACAAAATTAAAATGCATAAAGAAACAATCCATGCAATAAGGGAAATAAAATGGATGGACATTAATGGGCATCTTTGAGCATGAACATCTTAGGCCACGAAAATCTCCTCAAGCTTGTGAATCTAAAGGTCAGGAAAAGTGGAGAATGAGCACACAAAATGTGTCTAAGAAAAGATATGTACAATCTATTATTATAGAAGGCAACAACAAAGATCCACAAATTATTGTTTTCATATTCCTTCAACATCATTACATTATTAACTAAATTTTGTTATTCTTCTTTCATTCCCTTTTAAAAGTTTCATTATTTCCTCTATGTTTCCTCTTTATAGTGTTACACATTTTCCATCTTATGTTACATATGCTTTTGTGTTTTTAGTTCTTTAGTGTTCTCAAGGTGGATTAAGTTCCTTTAAGGTACTATCCAAGTTTCTATCACCTAACAAGTCTTCATAAGTCTGCGTTATCACTAACAATAAAGGTACACAAGCACAAATCAATAAGAACTAAGAGCATCATAAAAAGACAAACAATTGAAAGAATAAGTATCAAAGTTAAGAATGTAGAGTGGTTTCCAAAAAAACTAAAAAACAAAAAATAAACCCTCCCATGTGTATCACCCATGTATATATATATATATACCCATTCCAATGTATATGCATACTATGAAGCAAATATCTCAATGTACAACAAGAAGCAAATATCCAAAGGTATAGCAGAATGCATGCACAATGAACTATTAAATAGATTTTCATTCTTTAATCATCTCTTTAACCTTAATTTTATCATGCAATATTTTCTTCTAAAGTTTTTCCCTTCGAAAACAACATATTCATCAATATCAGATAATCTTCGAATTATGTTTCATTAATTTAATCATGCATTAGAAAATGCTAAATAGAATTGAGTAGGAAATATCCACCTGATCGAGGACTTAGATCGCAATGGCTCACTCTAGCAAACCCTAAACTCCTCAGACTGGTGGATCTACAAGGGTACACCAAAAAGGCAGGGTATACAAAAAAGGAACATATATCACATGCCAAGTAAAATTGTCAGAAGTATATACAAAAAATAAGATTTTTAAAGTTTAAACTATGGACACCAATTCTAATATTTTATTAGATACTGTATACCAAAAAGGAATTTATATTACACTGCAAATAAAATTACCAGAAGTTTATACAAAATAAGAAATTTAAACTACGGACACCAATTCTAATATTGATTGGATACTATTTAGCATACAACACAATTATCTCTAACTATGATTAAATTCCCAAAACCTCTCATCCGTTCCCCTATTTCCAACCCATGTCCAACAAAATATGAAAATTTCACCTCAGCAATCATACATTTTCAACTATATATTGAGACTGCATATGCAGAGCAGCCCTAGATGCTGCTACAAGGGTTGCAATGACAAGAAAGGGGAGGTAATGGTGCATGCAAGCTAAAACAAAAAACCTTAAGGACGCAAGGTCCTTTATTTCGAGGAAAAGAGGTGGGAGCAAGGTGAAACCTTTATAATTGATTGAGGATGACAAACATGTGTGGAAACTTGACACAAGGCAGTGATAGTTATGGTGATCACCTCTGACGCAATTGCTATAGCTACAATGGCGAACAACTCTAGGTAGGTGGCGATGATGACGCTATGTAACAAGAGGTGAAAGAAAATGAATGATAGAGAGAGAGAAAGAGGAGAAGAGAGAGGGTGTGGGTGACGATGGTGTGAGCAGTAGCAGTATGTGTTGTAGTGACAATGTGGGTGACAACATGGGTGGCCACGACATGGGCAACAACAACGTGGACAATGACATGGGTGTCATGAATGGGAAAGGAGTCAATGACGCACATATTTAGGAAGGACGATTAGGTTCATTAAATTTGCAATTTTGCAAATAAGTTTGTAAATTTTTAGAAATCACAACTAGGTCCCTAAAAAATGAATAATATAACATTTATGCACATTAAACTTTTGCTTGCTAATGACAATTGAAGAAAACCATTTTCTTCTAAATTAGTAGATTATTTGTTTTACCCCTATGGCTCTATCAACTATGATTGAATTTGCATATATTCTTTGTAAAAGAAATTCAAAGTGAAGCATTTATTTATAATGTACAACAACCATCTATTCCATTTACCAAGGAAAAGAGCATTTTCCATGTATATAATCCTTTGATAGGTAGCCCCTCCCTAAAATATATGATATTAGACAATGTGTAATGATCATTAAAGGCAAAACACCCAAGCAGAGTGCCTAATTTTTACTTTATTTTTCCAAATCACACTCCCTAGTTTGGTTCTTCTCAGAATGTGTATCTTTATTCACTCTCTTTTATATTTCTCAAAACCCCTAGCTTCATAAAAATATATTTTTTCTAAATTTCTTAAAGCTGAAACTTTATCCTTTTTTTGATAAATAAGGGTTCATGAGACTAAGATCTTTTGTATTTTTTTTTTAACTGAAGGGTGAATTGTTTAAAACCATCAAGCATTATCAGCTTAAAAACTATTTAATGACCCTCTGCAATTCTAAATCACAAATTAAGATCATATTTGAACTCAATATGTACTATTTTGGTCCATTAAGCATGTTTGACTCAACCCAATAACAATTACCATTTGTAAAGGGGAGAAGATAAAAAATTTGATACAATAACACCCATCTTTCCTCGTAAATCAAATCTCATTCCTCAACTATGAGAAACAAAAGATAAAAGTATGAATTAAAGAGAACAAATCAAAGGTACCCAAGCATACTCATTGTTGCTGCTAGATTTCATCACTTGAATAACAAATCTAATCTACTTTATCAAATCTCTTATTTTCACAACACCACAACCATTATAAACGACAAAAAGGAGATGCCAAATGTGAATTCACCTTAGACAAAGGCCATCAAATCTATGAGATCCGCTGTGGAAGTAGTAGTTGCACATCATGATGTTAGATGAGCAAAAATGTAGCCTCTGTCAAGGTAGTTGCTAAAGTATTTAGTCACTATGATAAATTATCAACATAGTTGAGACACGAGAAAGATGGGGAGAAATTATTGTTGCCACTAACAAGTAACAACCATTGATTGACCTTGTACTTTTCACTGGAAATAGGGGCTGTTACAATAAGATTACAACAAATAAAAGTAGTATGCCGGATGCATTTATTAGGCTCGAACCACAAAGGGAGCATGTAATCAGATGAGCACAAGTTATGTTTGGTCAACGTGGAACAGGGGCTAATGCAACTCACTCGAAGTGATCATGACTCAGTTGAGGTGCCTTATGAGGCTATTAAATTCTGCCAAGGTGGGATGCATTTTGGTTGGAGTGGATGTTAGCTTTTGGGGGGTGGGTTAGTTTGCCCAAGGTGCACTTGGATCATTGGAGGTGAATGCTGAAGTTTTGAGGTTCAGCTGGCCAGTGGAAGATGTGGCTCAACTAATGTGCTTGGCTTGGCTTGGCTTGCTGAGGAGAGACAAATGTGTGGTTTGTCTCTCTCTTCTGGAAGCTGCTAAACTAACCACCTCTGTGGAAGCAGATGGTTGTTTTCCATTAACTCTGTGTTTTTGAAAAAGTTGCAGGTCCCTATACCACTGTAGCACCATCTATTTACAACCCATTGTTGTGACTTGTGAGTGCTAATGGTTACCCTTGCTTCTGGTGTCTGCCTCTGATTAAACTTGCCTTTTTCACTGTGGATCACTTTGTGTTCATATTGTGCTAATCATGGGTTGTATGCATGGTATCCATCTACAATAATTGGAATAATGGGAGAAATGACCATGCTCATGAAGCAAAAGCTTGCATTTAGGATGAAACATCTACGATCTCTTGTGAAGCTGGTGTCATATCTTGTGAAGGCGGCGAAAGAGATTGCGAGTTGCCTTCCTGGAGGAGGGGAAGAAATTTGATTTGCACGGTGATAATCAGATATGGAAGCTCATGTTGAAGAAGAAAGGCTGACATGAGGGAAAAACCAAAGTTTTTATCAGATCCAGATTCAGAGGGGATGATCACACAAAAGAGGAGATCATGTGCAAATAATCTGTTCTACACAAACCATATATGGGGAAAGGAACCAGGAGTTTAGAGTTAAGTTTCAAATAGGATTCAGATTTGTGGGTTTGGGTTGATGGGTTATTGGGTCTCAAGATTTGGGTTTAAAATTTGGGTATTACAACATTTATGTCAATTATTTGAATGCTACATTTTGGATATAAAAGTGAAGAGAAAGATGGATATGTCATATTATTAAAAAAAAAACAAAATCAAAATAGTACTATCCAAAAAGGAATTAGGTATATTTGCAGTAGATGATAAAGAAGAGAGAAAATAGGTGAAGTTGATGTGAATATGTTCAAAGGTAATCAAATGAATTCTATAACTGGACAAGCTAAATTGATTAGAGGAAGATATAAGGGGAAGGAGACCATAATAAACATTAGTTAATCATGTAATAAAAATTGATCTTGTTGATATGAACATTACTAATGATATAACCTCTTGCAAAGAGTTCAATGGAAGGGAAAATCCTCATAGTAAACCCCCAAAATACTTGGGAGTTTGGCTTAACACTGCTTGATCATGATGATGTTTATAAATTAATTAATTAGCAACATCAAAATTTCTTTCTCCCTTTCATTGTTATTGTTTGAATTTGACCCTAACCAATTATACATCGTTATTGTTTTGTGTGTAGACATGATCATACATTGTTACTGTTTCTTTCTTCCTGTTTCAATCATGCTACATTTTAGTTATTTGATTGGTTCAATACTAGGGACTAGTATGATATGTTTACTTGTCTCCATGTTTTTTTTCCTTTCATTTAGATTTTCAAGTATTTTGCATCAAGCCAGAACTTGGAGGGAGAACTTGTTATGAAGCCTGCTGATCTGATGCGGGCAATTGTTCCTGTTTTTCCTCCATCAGAATCCAACATAGTTAGAGAAGGATATTTGAGAGGGGAGCGTAATCCTGGGGAATTATATTGCAGTCCTTCTGCCTTTTTTATGCTTTTTGATACTGATAGTGATGGACTTATATCTTTCCCAGAGTGAGTCAATGATTTCTGGTTCTTTAATGTCAGGCATTTACTTCCTGTAGCTAGATATTTTTCTCTGATATAAATCATTATGTTATTTTTTATTCTCACCCCACATTTTTTTTCATCCTTTTTAGGTACATATTCTTTGTCACCTTACTTAGGATTCCTGAATCAAGCTTCAGTATTGCTTTCAAAATGTTTGATCTTGACAATGATGGGTAGGCTTTGTTCCATCTTTTATCATATTTTGTTCCTGTACTTTGCATGGTTCTTCTTTGACACCATCTCATTCAATCTATACTCACCACTTGTGCAGCCATAATGGAAGGGAGAAATATACTTAGTCATTTTGACATAAATTTATTTATAATTTAAAAAAGTAGTGGATTCAACTTTGGACTGTTATGAATTATGACAGAATCTTACCATATTACATGGCGACATTAGCATGATCTGGTACTGTGTATTTGGCTGAACTGAAATTATATTGTAAGTTGACTTAGGGAAATCATTTTGTTGGAACGTGTATACAATTTTAGATTTTCTTAATCAAGAAACCAGTGATTTGCCTAATACACCAGTTAATTATAGTTCTATTTGCTTCACTGTAAGTGTTTTTTAATTTTGATTACACTCTAGCTTATCAAAACCTTCTTCATGTGAATATTAAGACTCTGTTATCTGCCTTCAGTTTGAGGAATACGTTTGTTTTGATTCTGTTGATTTAGTCTTTGAACATGTATAATAAACATCTGAATTCTAAGATATTAAATAATTTCTTTCTCATATACTTAATTATCATATTTTTACTCCTAACACTTACTCTTTCTCGTGGTTAATATCATTCTAGATTAGTGTGGCTAAGTTCATGGCCTCATTTTCATTACTCGTACTTTTTCATTCTTTACCAGAGAGATAAAAAAAGATGAATTCATGAAAGTGATGGACTTAATGCGGGCTCATACTAGACAAGGGGCTTCTCATAGAAATGGACTGGAGATTGGTCTAAACATTGGTGGTTCTATTGAGACTGGAGGTCTGATTGAGCACTTCTTTGGTAAGGATGGGATGGGATCCCTCCAACATGATAAGTTTGTTCAATTTCTTAGGGACTTGCATGATGAGGTAATTCATTCCCTTTTGATATAAGGTTTATGAATCACTGGCTATCTTTCATTTGAGATCCTTGTACTCCTTGCTTTTCCCTTGCATTAGTTTTCTTTTTGTATCAAAGAATAATTTGATTTTTTTTACTTAATCCTCTGTGATGAATTAAATCTAAATATCCAGTTCTTTCATTACTGAGCGTGAAGTTTTATGAAATTATATCTAAATATCCTCTGTGATGAGGGAGGTATCTTTATTGCTTTATTTTTCCAAGAAATTTCCAGTTTAGGTCATTTTTCTGATGGTCACTAATTTTCAATTTCCTTAAATTGAAAGAGAAGGTAAGATTTAGCAATTTACTCCTTTTCCAAGGAAGTTCACATATGTTTTCTTAAAATTTAAAGTGATGTTTGTGTCATGACATGGAATAACCTGTTTGAGAGATGCATTCTCAAGCAATTACGTCAGGTGCTAAATTGAGGGTGTTGTGCCTCCGTGTTTCAGTTATGTTGAGGATTTATAAGGGCATAGACTTTTTTTCTTTCTTTTTTTTTAAATGTCCCTTTGCTGTGGAGGTATGGGACAGTATGAAGAAGCTAAAGGGGTGGAAGTTTCAGTTTTGGGGTGAATTGCCTGGAAGGCAGGTGGCTGGAGGATGGAGTTGGTGGTGATGAGGGCGCTGCTGCACTTTTGAAGGTCTATATTGGAGTTGGTTTTACATTTCTGGAAGCCTAGGAATAGCAAAGAAGCATAATGAGGGCAGTGGTGTGAAATATGTCCAAATATTTGAGGCTGAGGTGCATGATTTTAGCAGGCCTTTTGGTAATTGCAATTCTCTATGTTTGTTGGTGATGGTTGTCTAGGAGGCTTGGTTGGATGGAGTGGTAGCTAGTTGTGGTGTTCTGTGATGTAGCGGTATCTGCTCGGAGGATGCAGATATTGGGTATCTCCTGGTGGGACCCTTCAGCTGGTGTGATTAATGTTGTTTGCAGAATAGTAGTTTCTTTTTATTGTGCATGGTGAATTGGTTATTGTTAATGCTGGGCTGCAATTTTGCCTCAAAAAGTTGAGTTGGTGGTTATAATTTCTGTCAAATATTTCCATGGTAAGGGCTTGCCTTCTTGGCAAATTTTGTGTTTGGTGGACATAAAAGTTTTGAGGGATGGTAGGGTTGTTGATTGGTGTTATGTGCGTAGGAATGAGAATAAGTAGGCACATATGGTTGTAAAATGAATGCGTTTGGTGAAGCATCTTACTTAGAGACCGCTCAGAGATAGCTCGTCACAAGAGAAGTATATTGAAGCTCACTTGGATCGGTTCAAAATTTATTAGCGTGCTATATGTAGAGAGGACAGAATTCTTTGTAATGCCATTAAGAAGTCAAGGCATTTTGTAGATTCCTTTTAATATAGACTAGTGAAGCCAAGTTCTTTTAGACTTCTGATAAAAATGAAAATCATCTGTGGACGACTTCAGAAGAATATCGCTTCACAAAGGGGCCTTTATAGCTTTGTTGACGTGTCTCAATCTTTGGTTTTGCACATTGGTTCTGTTGCTCATCTTTGATGACCAAAAATAGTTAACTTGTATTTTGGTCTTGAATTACACATGATTTTTATTTTATTTTATTTTATTTTTATGATGTTCAGATTGTGCGCTTGGAGTTTGCTCATTATGACTTCAAATCAAGAGGAACTATATTGGCTAAGGATTTTGCCTTGTCAATGGTTGCTTCTGCAGATATGAACCATATAAACAAGTTATTAGATCGTGTGGATGAATTAGATAGTAGTTCTCTTATAAATATACACATCAGCTTTGAGGTGGGAATTTTTTCCTTGGCTCCTTGGGTGATTAATCTTTGATCCTCTTAATTATGTGGAATTTGAAATTTCCAGGAATTCAAGGCTTTTGCTGAATTGCGGAGAAGATTGAAACCGTTGTCAGTGGCCATCTTTAGTTATGGAAAAGTAAATGGTTTGTTGACAAAGCAAGACTTCATACGTGCAGCATCCCATGTAAAATCTTCTATTTTCTCTTTCAATTGCTTTCCTAATTGCTTCATTGGTGATATTTCATGAACAATCTTAGCTGTGTGTTAACAGCTAACACTTAGATATGTTAAATTATGGGTATTCAAAACAACAATAACAAATATAGAAAATAATGCTATAATGATGTAGAAAATCTAGTACTTTTTGCCTGAAATCATCACTATATACATGCCACAAAATCCAATCCATTTGGCATGTACTACAAAGAAAAGTATCTAGTAATAATTAATGTGGGTAAACTTTACCAGAGAGTGAATGCTTACTGATTCACTTCAATTGAATAGAATTGAGGAGCGATATGGCAAAAGGCGTTAGAGGGTGCTCACCCTGAGGCCTATAAAAGGAGAAATACTCTAATCATTTTGGCTAATTTTGATAACCTTTTCAGAGCTTTTGACAACTTTTAAAATCTTTCGGCAATCTTTAGCAGATTTTTGCAGCGAGAGACAAACAAAAGAGCTAAAGCCTA
The DNA here is from genome assembly GCA_037974815.1 of Kaempferia elegans. NCBI lineage: Eukaryota > Viridiplantae > Streptophyta > Magnoliopsida > Zingiberales > Zingiberaceae > Kaempferia > Kaempferia elegans. Next base: position 9,050 of record JBBPFQ010871388.1, read on the forward strand.
TATCCCCACTTTGGGTTTAGTTAAGCTAAATGATCCAATTGAATATGTAACAAACTATCATCTACTTTACTCCGCCAATTGAACTGTACTATTTTCAGTTTGGGAGGTCAAATTTCACCCCTAAACAATTCATTCATCTCTACTGCACTGCATCCAACTTGATCAAAATCAACTGGATTTTGAATTACTTTGGACCAAACTATGTTCACATTGGGCGAATTGAGTTGTGCCCCAATCTACTTTCATCAGATTCAACTCTCTTTGTACTTCTTTGGCTACATTCCGAATAGAAGCACGAGGCAAATCAATATTAGCAGATCTCTGTTAATCTTCTATAAAAAAAACATAAGGTATTGGACATGACATCCTAGATATCAGTGACTACTGTTGCTCTGCAAACATCGCTTGTTGATAAGTTGTATTAGTATTGGTTTGCATCCCCTTGCATATCCGTTTGATAATGGTGGGATGTGTATATGTCTCACCTTTATTTGACTGTTCCTTTTTTCACTTTATGCATTTGGTTCACTCCTATCCGATTTATTATTATTATTTTTTAAAGAATGTATGCTGTCAGTTTTCCGTTGCTTCAAATATGCAGACAATCCTGTTCTAGTAATACTATGTTTTTGGTTCAAAATTATCAGAATGCATCTCAAAGCAATGGTTATGTTTCTAGGTCTGTGGCATCTCTTTGACTGAAAATGTTGTTGATGTCATTTTTCACGTCTTTGACACAAACTGTGACGGAAACTTAAGCTCAGAGGAGTTTCTAAGGGCTCTTCAAGGACGCGAAACTGACATACAGTATCCTAGCAACACAGGCATCATGGGGCTCTTGTCTTGTTGGTTGCATTGCACAAGAGACTGCTCGTCGCCGCAATTGTTTAGCTTTGTGGTAGAGAAAATCTTATGAAGTGCTGATTCATTAATTTCTTCACGTGCATATTGTAGCATATATACGATCTTTGTGTTGGTTTTAGTTAATCCTTTTTTATGCTCATGTTAAAAAAAAATACTACTTATCTCTAAAAGCGTGTACCGACAGTTACCCTAGTCAAATTGTTAGAGTTGTATAATCTGATCCAATATACGAATTCTGGCATTTAGCATTTTGGTTGGTGCAATATAGATATTATCCATGCTCTTTAGTTGGACCAGATTAAAATAATGATCAGAATATGCTTATTTTTTTTAGTGTTGCATAATAGGAGTTGGTGTACGAGTATTATTTACATTTTTTTTTAAAGGATTATAGGATTATGATTGAGTTGAATTAGTTAGTATTGGGATAGAATTAATAATCACTTCTCGTACCTGGCATTATGAATTCTATCACTAATCAATCTTAATCCTACTCCTGGTCAATTCTATAAAATGATATATTAATAACTTTTTAAAAATATAAATTTAATTCTATCATCTCTACCTAACGGAGCCTTCGTAGTATTAACTTACTCCGGTGATAATACTTTTTCATATGGAAAGAAAATTGAATTGTCAACAATTGATCGCACTTAAAGTTGTAGGATTTTGAAAAGGTGGATTTAATTTTAAGATTTCACAAAAGACTACTTAGAGCAATCACATTATTCAAAAATTTTATTTTAAATGGGATAATTAAAAAATCTTTACATCAACTATGTTATCCATTTCTTAAATTTAGATCTTATGAATAGTAAATATCTAAATTTGAAAAATAAAATTTTTACTTTAAAAATAAAATAATATTTTTTCTTTTAATCTCTTTGCTTTCATTTATTATTTTTAATCTCTCTCCTTTCCCTCATTCCACAAATATAATAATAAAAAAAGAGAAGAAAATAATAAAAATTTTAAGATGGCTGATGTAGTGTGTAGTGAAAAAGTAATTATCTAAATTTAATAAAATATGTGATTTATTTTAAATTTTAAAAAAATGCTCTTTTTATTCATTTTATCTATTCGGTTAGTTATTACGGTGTGGCATTCAACAATGTTGAATTTTGAAAAATAACACCAAAGTGGTTTTTACGTGAACTTCAATTTGGATTTTAAAATCACTTTGACTGATTTGTAAAGACGACTAAGGTTTACACACCTCATAGTGCTGTTCGACTTTCACCCCATCAATTTTGAAAGTATACGACGTTCTTTCTTGATTTGCCTTCTGGGCAAATTCAAAGCACAACTTTTTACACTAACTAACAAGTTATTTTATCTAGCACCACATATTTAACCATGGAGGGTGACTAATTTAGGAATGACTGGTTTGGTCCCATAAAAATACTCTATTAACTATCAAAATAAATTTCTAACGGAGATCAAGTAATCTAATATACCAAATTTATCATGTTTCATTGGAACGACGGATGAAGATGTGACTTACCAAGATGTGCATGCGGGAAAAATTGCTATCTTTATTTTCACCAAGAATTAAATTAAATTGAATTTCATCAAGAATTTAATTAAATTCTTTGATTTGGAATCTATCAGAATTGAATTCTTATATTTTTACTAAAAACTCAATTATTCATTAAAATGCATAACATAACATAATTAAATTATGCTGTGTCACATGAAAAAAAAATTAAATACCTGGAAACCAAAACCATCCTTCAAACCACCACCATGAAAAAAAAACTAAATATCATTTTTGTCATTCATAACTATTTTGCACATACAAATTCAAACTATCACCAAAGTCAAAACAATTTGATAGATAACCTATACTATCAGATAAACATCATAACACTTGCACTTCTTGAGTACCTCACATGGCATTGACTTTGCCATTATCTACATAACACTGAAAGATAAGCGATAAAGAGAACTTTACCCCTTCCCTTTGGTGGAGACAACCCACATCCATCAGTTCTAGGCAGATGCAATTTTGCTTCAAAATCCTTCAACCAAATGTTATGGGAGCTCCTTCCTGAATTTTAACCAAGGTAAACGGGGAAGAGGACCTTAAAATTTATATTCTCCGCTGCATATCTCTCCCTTCC
>JBBPFQ010871494.1:0-12035 GCA_037974815.1 Kaempferia elegans
GGTGAAGTCTGAATTTATCTGTCTATATCTTATCAAGAAGCAACCATATTACACCATCTAAGATGAGTATTATCACCATTCGTTAGAGAATAAAATAATAAAAAAAATGAGGATTCAGAAGGATGAATTGATGAGTTTCCCATGTCCATTTTCACATAGCATAAATAAACATCTAACATTCGAATCACTCATAGTTGAGCTATGCCTGCACACAGCATAAATAAACAGGTATGACATTCGAACCACCAATGATACTGAGTTATCCCTGTAGTTCATCTGTTCTTTTCAAATGTATCCAATGACCGAGAAATTTTGCCGAAATCAGGTTGGCTATCGCAAGGTAAATGAATGATAAAAATAACAAGCCACTGAGCTTAATAACAAAATAAAAAAAAAATATCTTCTAATAGTTTGAAATATGCATACCCGGTATCAACATATAAAATTCTCTATACTAGTTTTAATTCCCTTTTATTTTATTTTATTGTTTTTTATTTTAATATATTATAGATATTTACAATTATAAAAATTTAATACTATTGTAAATATATACAACATAAAAAAATTTAATTGCAAATAATTTTTTTTCATAAATTTTAGGATTTTTTCCTTTCCAAGTATGGCCCTAACTGTGGGGCAAAATCTATGACTAAGAGTCTAAGATGGCATTCTATATTCTATCCGTATCGAATCCAATTATCTGTATAAATGTAAAGATCTTGTACTTATATTCCATCTATTAATAGCAAAGATATCCACTTTTAGAAAACAAACACTTTCCATTTATTTACCATCTACCAGAATTGTAAAAGCCACGCCGCACAACCCGGGACATGTGGGGCGTTTCCATGTGACCATTATTTCGTCACGTTCCGTAAGATTGCGGGATCCGATGAACGGCTGTGATCACGTCACCCGTCTCCCCCGTGACTCCGCGTCTCCGGCTGTCAACGGAAACCGCAATGACGAAACGGGACCGTTGCCATACTTTTTAGGTTCTGCTCCGCCGCCACTCATGTTCCCCTTAAGCATCTCTCCGCCGTCCACTAGGGATTCACTTTTACTATTATTGCATTCTTTAATCTGTTCTTTGTGGCGATGGATCCAGCGATCTCAGTGCGGAATCTCATGCTTCACGCTTGCCGAGCTACTCGCCGTTGCCACGCCTGCCTTGCTGCAATTGCTCTGGAACACCCCAGCGCAGTGGAAGGCTGTCTGAATCTACTCTGTGTTCAAGGATCTCATCGTGGAGTGATTCTTCTCCCTGGCATCAGAATCCCTCTTCGTGGACACCCCTGCAAGCTACACAAGGTCCTCTCAACCTGAAGCAGATCGGAGCCCCTAACCACCGCCCATTGCAGGAGCACAATCTCCAGATTCTACAGTCCGCAGAGGCAGCCTCTCATGATCGATCTCGCCATCAATGGCTAATATAAGCTTCAAGCAGATGTATGTCTATCGGCACCTGTTTCAGGAAGCATTATCACACATTTGAAGTTCACACTTCACAGGGCAGTCCATGTCGAATACACTGCCAGGAAAGGAGTCAATTTGTTGCCGCCTTTTGCAAGGTTCCGTTACCAGAGCGCACATCAAATTTTAAGAGAAATAATTACATATAAAGTATAAAAAGAACACTCCCACCAATATAAATCCTGAATAAAAATCAGATCCATATTAAATCTATTGTACACAATCTTATCTTACAATACACAAACGGTTTTCGCGGTTCGAATCCGTAACTACAATGGCACATAACAATAACTTTCCAGTTGCACCAAGGGTAATCTACAGATAAGAAAAATTAAGGAAAAACACACAAATCATATTTTAGTCCTATCAAGTATTATGGATTAATGAGACATAACTTAGTCCATTCAAATGAGGATTGATATCATTGTTTTTTTGATAACCAATAAATCCCCCCGTCCTAATTGAATATAAGGTGAGAAAAGTCAGTCAAGCCATTCAAGAATAACTTCAACTTCATATCAACCATTCCATTAACAAGGCATAACAAAGCACTCTGCTTTTCAGTATTAATCAAAGACAAGCTTTGGTTAGAGTCCAATCACTCTCAAAATACTTTAGAATAAGAGCATGGTTTGATGGCATTGCAATAGGATCCACCACAAACAAAAAACTCTCCAATTCCATAACAATGTAGAACAGTAGCAAAACGCCTGTTGATGCTATCAGAGATAGGAGTGACGAACTACCCTTTTATGATCCTAACTCACACTAAGGTTGATGATGGTCTTTCCCACAACCCTGAAATCCAGAGTGGCTAATAGGGAAGTATTCATAAACTTCCACTGAAATGGCACCCTTTGTCTCAACCTCCTATCACCCTCTCCACAGGAATGGAGTGTTAGATGCAAACAACGAATGCTCACAGCTGATTACTCACCTAGTAAAAACACCATTACTGAAGGAGAAAATGTAACAGCTCGCAAGAGTAATTTTCCTATAATGGTGGGACGTGAGCAACCCAAGTGATCACCATTGGTCATCTCTCTGTAATTGCAACAAGAAGTGAGGGCACCATTCAATCTAAGAAACATGGAAAACAATGTATTTCTTGTCATCAAAAGGATTTAAGAGGACACTTGTTTCCCACTCTGGAGAACTCTACATACTACTATCTCAATATATGAACTCAGTTAGGTTGGTAAGCAATAAACTGGAAAAAAACCCACCATAAACCCCTTAGGGCATTGTATCTTCGTGTAGAATTCTGATTATAAATACATTGAGCATGGAGGACAAATAAGCCTAGTGGAGCATTCAAGTAAAGCCCAAAAGTTAAGGAAGAATTTCAACAAAGAATAACTTGAATGCGAACAAGGAGGATCAGTGGAGCTAGGTTAACACATGCCTATTAATTCACGGGTGAACTCAAGAAGGGAAGAAGACTTAGAGCGAAAAGTCCAATCTGATTCCCAAGGATCAGCAAACCTTAGTAAACAATTCTGACCAAGAATACCTGGATCATGGATAAGATACAGGCCTGACACCATTAACATCTGAACTAGAAACAGCATCAAGATTGTAGTGTTACTAGAACAGCAGTAACCGTACAAGAAAAGCATGTAACTTAGATCCCCTAGAACGTCAACTCTAGGCCACAATCTAAAGCCATCCAACAATTAGTCCATAATGTTCTTCACCCATGATCTGAACGGGGCAGAAGGGAAGCAGATGACCAGAGGACCTTGCTCACCACCTTCAGAATGGGAACAACTACAAAGACAGGTGATCCCCCTCAGTAAAAATTACACTTCACTCAACTTTACATTTTTTTTTCTCTTCTTATTGATCACTGGTAGAAAGGGAGCATTGGTGTAATGGAAAAGTTGCTACCATGTGACCTTGGGATCATGGATTAGTGGCAAAAACAGCCACTTGCAAAATTGTAAGGTAAGATTGCGAACAATTGACCTAATGTGGTTAGACCTTTCCCCAGGACCCACATTGACAGGAACTTTGGGCTGCCTTTATTGATCACTGGTGTGGACTACTCTAGTTCACTTGGTCATCATATTTTTGTGCTGGTTCCAGTGGAGGTGATGGTTCATCCTTGGCAAACAGGTGAAATCGACAAAACCTAGCATCCACCATCATATATCATAAAGCATAGCAAAAGCCTACATTTTTTTTCTGTATGATTGACCTTTTAATCTCATCTCATTTTTTTGCCAAAAGCATAAAATTCAACTCGATACAACAATCATCTAAACAGAAAAAGGACTAACAAAAAATGCCTCGCCTTCATGGAGAGAAACGCATGGTCCTGGCGCTGAATTCGGCAAGCACCGGCGCAGATATCCGTTCTCAGAAGCTGAGCGACATACGATTTCAAGAACTGGTCAAGGCGTGGCCCAGAAGAAGCGAGCTGCTTAACTGATGGACCAAAAAGTTCCCTTCTTTCCCGTCTCCTTCTTCCGCGGCCAGATCGAGAGGCTGGGGCTTGAAGTCGCCGAGGCGGATGACGACGAGAGGCCGCAGCGTGGAACAAGGAAACACGGAGTTCTCTAATGATCCGCCGCAGCAGAAGACCAAACGCCACTACGGCCGAGTTTGCGTCCCGCTTCCTCCATTAGGGTTTTGGTTGGGTTCCATGGCACAAATAGATTGACTTGGTTGGCCACGTCTTACAAAAGAAGACGCGTGCGATTAATACTCACTCGCGAACTCTACGCGGCCGCCTAATAATATCCACGTGGCGCATTTCCATTGCATAAAAGATGGTCGGTAAGTAATACTCGTGTCATATTAATGTGCGGAAAGCATGTAGTCCTATAAAGAGTCTTCTCGAGAACCAAGATCATCGACCGGGTCCGCAACACCCTCCTCCGCCTCCCGGAATCCCTCCCTCTTCCTCGCCGGCGGCGACTGCGGCGGCTGCGGCTTCACCTCGCTCCCACCCTCCCAAGCGCCGCAATGTGCCGGACTGTGATCAAAATCGAGAGTTGATAATCCCGCAAACCCTCGCGTTGATCTTATCGAGAGAGGCGTCCGCCCCTTCCATTAATTTCTGCGGCAAATAGTTTCCCGCAACTGAAAAAGTTCGTCCATTGCTTCCCAACTTCTCGGTTTCATCCTCACGTTGTCCTGCTTGATTCACCCTGTTTCAGTAATTTAGGAGTTTGCGGATGCTTGATTTTGTTGGTATGCTTGCATGCTTGTTGCATGAACAAAGGCGTTATCTTTTTAGAAGCTATAAGTTTTGGGGTTTTTGAAGAATGATCCTATTGGGAAATGATTTGATTAAGAAGCCAAGATTGAGTTTTATGACCTTGACTTTGTACTTTATGCATAAGTTCCAAATTCACAAATATAGTTGATATTGTTGATTATCAATTTTGCCTTGACAGGTTTTCCGTCTTCCTTAGGTGCCTTTTTTTTCGAGGTGGTGAACATAAAGCGTGGTCACTAAAGGATAATGTGGAAAAGGCATATCTGCAACCATCCGATAGATGTGACTCGTAAGCATTGCATATTTCATAGCTCTGCAAATGAATATAAAAATCTACAAGTTTTGGTGGTTAATCTCTATTAAAGATGCAGAATTTTGTTTCTTTTCTTAGTAAATTGATATTAATCACCAAAATATATTTTTTTTTGGTCGAACACAGATGTGGTAGCATCATGTGGAACACTTCAAACTCATCCTTTTCACTCTTGATCAATAGACTTAACTCTTGTCTTTAAAATGAGTTGTTCCTTGTAGCAAAAGGTGATCTCACCCAAGCACCCCTCACAGCTCATCCCCAAGTTATGTGAAAAGAGGTAAATCACGGGGTTCGCTTATAGTCCAAGGGGCTAGGGGGTGGGACGGATTTTTTTCCCGAGAGCATGCGCTTGTAAAATAAGTAGTTCCAAGAGGCATATTGAAGTGTGAAAAGAATGTTAAAGTTATTCCTCGGGACATTGATGTTCCAATCTTCTGAAGAAGTATCCTTTTCTAGAAAACTTTAACTAACATGAAATTTTAGGAAAGACAACTGAAAAAGACAACTCTTCATGCAAAAATTGTCACTTTTGTGCATAAAACTCCTATATCACATTGGTAAAGCAACCTCATGATATTTCACCAGATAAACAACCTCATGATATTTCCTCGGGCCTTGTTGAGCTTACCAAATAACTAATGCATTTGATTTTTCAATCTTCTAGAAATTTCTTTTATTTCTTTTAGTTAGACTCATAAAGACAACTCGATGTCAATTTTCAGCCTTTGAAGCACTTTATAATGGATCTTGGCACGGAGTGGATCATATTAGTATCAAGAATGGAAGCACTTTTGCAATGATAAACTACAATGGTTCCATAGTTTTGGATAATGTAGATGGTGATTGTTTACGCATGCGATCTCGGAAAGCAAGCTCAAGTGATTGCATCCACCTGTTGAAGCCTGGTACTGATGTGTGCGCGCTTTCAGGTCAGGTGTCATTGTGGCATGATGCTAAAATCATCACAATCAAGAAAACCCCTCATGACGATTACTGCACCTGTTTATTTAATGTCATGTTTTTTACAAATAAAACTACAACAAGTGAGAAGAATCACACTAATAATAGATGGGCCGAAGTGGTTCCTATTGAGAATATTTCCATACTTCAAAAGATCCAAAGTGAACCTTGGGGAGATGGATGTTACAAGTGGAACTCGACTGTAGACTGTGTTTCAAATAATAAAAGTAAGCTGCTCAATGATACAGTTTCCTCTGAGGTTGCATGGATGCTTGTGTTATCTACTCTAAAAGGAATGAGCTTTGATTTGAAGTTGGTGAAAGAAAATTTAGTATATTTCATCCAGAAAATGCAAGAAGATTCAACTGATCTAAATAATATGCAGTCAGAAGGTGCCATTGGCACAACTCAGCCAATTTCCCATAAGAGAATAAAGGCTTTGCACTTCCAGATGTCCAACAAGATACTGCGACCTAAAATTGTAACACTTCTCGTGGAAGCTGCAGAGGAAATGCCTCCAAAAATGGCCTCTGAGAAAATGGCTCTATCAGTGGTTGAATCCTTTAAGGGTGATGAGGGAAGTGACTCAGAAGTTGAGATTTTGTATCAAAAATCAAGTCTGAGGCATTCAAAACGTCTAAAAACTGCTCCTGATCGTTTTAGTAGCTATTCATCACCAAATTTTAACCGCCCAGCTAAGAAGATTCTGCTGCAAGACACGAATAATGGTGAGTTACAACCATATATTCCTTTCGCAATTGAATATTTGATGGATGAAGATCCAGCTTCTGTGGTATTGAGAGAAAAGAAATTATTGGAAGAAAAAACAACAATGCTACACTCGCAACATTCTTCTATTGTGAGCGAAGTGAAGCTGATAGGTTTTCACAAAAGAGGTCGACCCCGAAGTAAGATCTTAAATTCAGATGAGATTGACCATATGATGCCACGTATATTCAAGAAATCAGAGAGCAGTAAGAAAACAGCAAATATAGATGATATTGACCAAATTATGCCATGTTTATATAAGGAAAGAGTTAACTGTAAGAAAGCAGTAAATCCAACTGAATGCAAAGATGCAATGGAGAAGTGCATGGGAAACATTAGAAGGCAAATTGAGGGTCAGTTTGAGTCAATTGTGAGAGAAGAAGCAAATCAACCAACAGCTTTTAATAAAGAAGATGAAGATTTTAACTGGACACCATTGGCCAATGCTCCTGTGGAGAAAGATGAGCTTGAAGATTTGTGGAAAGAAATGGATCATTGTCTGACAACAATTGCACTTACTGATCAGAAGCAGGTATAGCCAATTATGAGAAGTTGAATTTGTTTTTATATGATTCCTTTTGCAAAACGGCATCTGTGTCCCGTTAACAAATTTAGAAGTAATACTAACATTTTTAAAAGATATGGCTTGTCCAAGGGGATGGAGCCTTTGCAAATAAAAGTATAGTTTCTTAAAAAATATTTTTAACATTCATCATTTTTTAAAAAATCAACTTGCCAGATGACAACGACATACAATTTAATTGTCCAGGAAATTGAGAGTTCTGCAATATGGGGAACCATTTTACTTAAACAGCTGTTAGATTTATATGTTTGTGTGAAAGTTCTTTATTACTAATGTAGGGAATGAGCATTTGACATGGATGAATGTTGTTTCAAATACCTCCTTTTCTATGTAGTCGTGTGTGTTAGCCTTCTCGTCTCTAATTGAAGGTGAAGTTGTCTGATTGGAATAAAGGTCCTTTTTATATGGTTGGTTGTATGGATCCTATTCCTTTAATGAATTATACCTGAGACTACTTTTTATTCGGAATATTTAAATCTCTTAAATAATTTCAATATAGCTAAAGTTTCATCTCTCTCAAACTGCATACCCTCTTGAATCTATTCCACTTATCTAACCATAGGTTCTATTAGTCGTGTTTGAGCATGTCCATAACATCTTAACCTGCTTTCTCTCATTTTAAATTGTAGTTACTCCTTGTTACTCGCTGATAATAATATGTTTCGTGTAAATTAGCGTTCTTATCTGAATTACATTGTTCCAATTCATTGATACATAAAGTATTATGGATTGTACCAGACTTTATAAAATATAATTTCAGCTCTTAAGGGGCACACAGTGATCATGCAAGACTCTAGAAGTTCCTCTTTTTTATTTAAATCACTCAACTAAACCTTTTAATTTCACCTTCTTGGTGAATAATGGATTTAAGATAAGTAAAACTTTAAAAAATTGATCTCCATCTGTTTCAGTTGTACTCTTGTTAGCACTATATTTCTTTCAATATTATTTCACAACTTAAATGTTTTCTTAAGTTTCTATCCACAATTCAAGCTTTGAGTTTAATGAAGAGTTCTAGTATCTGACTGAAAGCTTGGCATGTGCATGAAATTATAATTGATAAATATCTTTAGCCCCATTTCCTTGTTTCTGTTTTATGTTATCAGTCCTGTGAAATTGAGGATATCAACTTGCATTGTAAAAGTTAAAGCTATGTGGCAGGCTATGGACATGGAATCCCCTTGTAAAGATGCTCACGGTTCAGTCGAAGATGGTGAGGAAAAATGTCAGCATGATTTCAAGCTGGATGAGGAGATAGGGCTGACATGCCGATTATGCCACGTAGTATGCACAGAAAGGAAATATGTTTTCCAATCATTTGTAAGCATCCAAGTACAAACTTCCTTTTTTCTTTCTGGTTTTAGCAGAATTTGTTCTCAAAGATTAACAGTTTCATATTTATTTCCTACAGTTGAAATGTAATGATTGGGTTTCATTTAAAGAGAAATTTGATGCTCAAAAGCTCGACTGGGTCGAAAAATTAGATATGGATTGGAACGCCACTAGAGATGTCATTTCCTTGAAAGAAAATTCACTGTCAGAAACTTGTGAGAATGTATGGTCTTTAATAGATGATCTCCGGTCAAAATTACATCTTCATCAAAAGAAAGCATTTGAATTTATTTGGAGGAACGCTGCCGGGTCTTTGGTTCCTACAGAAATGTTGCAATTGCCAGAGAAAACTGGTGGTTGTGTGATCTCACACTCTCCCGGGTCAGGAAAAACTTTGCTTATAATTGCATTCATTGTCAGCTTCTTGAGACTATTTCCTAGAAGTCGACCCTTGGTGCTTGCCCCGAAGTCTGCCATTCATACCTGGCGTAAGGAATTTCAGAAATGGCGGATACCAGTCCCTGTTCATCTGATTCAAAGGGACAGAAGCTATGAGAAAGAAATTCTATTTTACAGATCTAAGCTTCTGTCTCTGAGGACTAGAATGCCGAATAGGAAGATGATGAAAATAATGGATATGCTTGAAAAGTTAAGACAGTGGCATGAAAACCCAAGCATTCTGATGATGAATTACTCTTCCTTCTTCTCCTTAGCAAAGCAAGACTCAAAACATGAGTATGTTAGGTTCATGGCAGAAATTCTACTAAAAAGTCCCGGGATTTTGATCCTCGATGAGGGTCATAATCCAAGAAGCACCAATTCGAAGCTAAGAAAGCTCTTGATGGAAGTTAAGACAGAAAATAGAATTCTTCTATCAGGAACTGTTTTTCAGAACAACTTCGAAGAGTATTTCAATACCTTAGCTTTGGCCAGACCTAGCTTTGTTGATGAGGTTGTCAGTGAGTTGGACTTGGATCCACGTAGAAGAAAGCTAAACCGAGAGAAGAAAAAGCATCGTAAAGAGAGACTAGCAAGGAAGCTTTTTGTGGAAAAGATTGGACAAAGTATTGAATCAAGCCAAGAGCATGATAGGAAGCAGGGGTTTGATCTATTGAATAAAATGACAAGCAGGTTTGTCGATGTTTATGGAAATGAGATATTAGGGACACTCCCTGGTTTGGAAATTTACACAATCATGTTGGCATCGACAGATCTTCAGCAGAATATGTTGGGGAAGTTGCAAAAATCAATAACACACAAAAGATACCCCATCGAAGTGGAGTTATTGATTACAGTTTGTACTATTCATCCGTGGCTGGTAACAACAGTGAATTGCGTGTCAACTTATTTCAATGCTGAGGAGTTGGAAATCATCAAAAAAAGCAGAGAAAATTTGGGGATTGGTTCTAAAACAAAGTTCTTAATTGATCTTGTCCACAAATCCAATATCAGGGGTGAGAAAGTTTTGGTTTTCTGTCACAATATCTCTCCGCTGAACTTTCTTGTCGATATGTTTAAGCTCATATTTGGGTGGAACAAAGGAGAAGAAGTTTTGGTTCTTCAAGGTGATCAAGAGCTGCCTGTCCGTGCAAGAATCATGGATCAGTTCAACGGCGACACGGATGGCAAATGCAAGGTGTTGCTCGCATCCACAACAGCTTGTGCCGAAGGCATTAGCTTGACAGCAGCATCTAGATTGGTCATGTTGGACTCGGAGTGGAACCACTCGAAGACCAGGCAAGCAATTGCTCGTGCATTCAGACCAGGACAGGATAAAGTAGTCTACGTCTACCTGTTACTAGCATCAGGCACTTGGGAAGAAAGCAAGTCCCGGAGCAACGCACGCAAGGCTTGGATGTCAAAGATGATTTTTCTCGGGCGGTATATCGAGTTTTCTTCTTCCAAACAAGTAGAACATATCGACGATGAACTCCTGCATGAGATGGTGGAGGAAGACGAGAGCAAATCCTTGCAGTTAATCCTGAGACCTGACTAGATCCCAAAATCTTTTGCCACAAATGTAAATGTGAGTCTCCTATTTCTCGTCCAAAACTTGCCATTTTGTCTTGATAGGCATGAAGGAATGATCAATAACTAGCGGAGCGGTATTCACAAATATATGCTTTCAAATCGAAATCTAAGTATTTTAGAAGTTCATCAAGGTGTTTTTTCTTCCTGGAAAGCAAGCTATGACTCGCTTGTCTTTCCTTCCCGAATATCCTCACAATGGAAGTTCTTTTGAGCTGGATCATCAACACTGCCATGAAATTAATTTGATGCAGTTTTTTGGTGTGATTTTCTGATTGTCATTCCCAGCTCAGAGATGTAACTAAGCCATGCACCTACGTTGTGTGTGTGTGTGTGTGTGGCATTTGGCATTTGGCATTTGGCATTTAAGTTCTTGTGATGGGGTTTCGATTGAAACTAGATAGGCGTTCGTCGGAGGGACCTACACAATCATGACCCAACACGGTTTGACCTGTGTACGACATGACTTGAACATGTTAGGACGAAAAGAATTCATATATCTCATAATGGTACGTATGATATTATCCACTTTTATGAACTCTATCTAAAATGTTTTGTATCAATAAAAATATCTTTTATCTTTTAAGCTCATGATCTTTTCTATGCATTTTTAATATGCGACTTTGATTATGTTCCCAGCAATTATCATCTCAAATGAAGGACAACCATTATTCTCATGGTTTGAACCTTCTCTCAAGTATCCGATCACTTTTAATCTACTTTGGGCCTCCCCTCAACTATCTAATCACTATTGATCTACTTCGAACCTTTCCTTAAGTATCCCGTCATTATTTACCTACTCCAGTCCTATAAGACTTTTTCACCACTTAGGATTTATTCTCTTAGGATTTTCGTCAAGCATCCGGTCACTCTTAAGGTACTTAGACTCTCCGTCTAGGATTTACTCCCTTAGGATTCCGTCAAGCATCAGGTCACCTGTTTGGATTTTTCGCTTAGTTCACTCCTCTGGAGTCTCACCTCTTTCGTTCAAGGTAACTATTCCACTTATATGGCCCAAACTGGATCATAGTTTTGGTACAAATTGTTAAAATTTAAAGAATTTACATAACTTAATAATGGTATATTATTGTCCATTTTGGTAAAGTCAGCCATAGATTTTAAAGGGTCCGATGAAAAAAAAAACCTTTGTATTCAAGTAAAAAAAAAAAAAATCATCTAAATCGAAGGGTTTTAATGTGTGCACTACTGTGTAGTAGCGGCGGGTGACGACATGATGGTGGCTAATCTCTTCTGGAAGCGGCAAGGAGTGGACTGCAAATGAGTTGGCTAGATTGCGGACCAAGTCTTCATGATCCGGAGGGAGTAGAGGGTGAGTTATCTTCTAGGCT